>VOQK01006951.1:57327-68983 GCA_015052645.1 Benitochromis conjunctus
CCCCCCCCAACCAAAAAAGAAAAAAAAAAAAAAAAAAAAAAAAAACACATCTGAGCGCGCAGACGAGACTAGCGCGTCATCGCTCCACTTATGGCACAGCAGCTTTTCTAAGACATCCCGAAACAATAACTAATATTAAACACGGGGCCGAGCACGCGCAGTTTTGGCCAGTGCGCACGCAAACGCAAAGAGAGTGGTAAATGAAAGCACATTAGAGCCTACTTTTACGGGCTAACCATGCCGTTAAACAGGGCTGCATTTCCTTCCGTGGAGAATAATCACTTGTAATTATGTCAGTAATTATTATGTCGACTTGGGGGGGGAGAAAAAAAATCGATGTATGTGCCAGTGTTGTTAGGCTGTTTGGCTGCATATCTTAGAACCCCCCCTTGAAGAGGTGACAGACCACGTTGTAGAATATATTTAGCTCAGCACGCATCTGAGCCTTTTAATTGGAAATAAAAGGAAGGAAACAAAAAGACAGAAACCCACAAACTGACTTTTATTATCATGGGAAGTTTGTTTTAATTAAACCAAGCTTTATGGTACGTTAGTGATAAATTAAGTTCCACTGGCAGCCTCTCAGGGTTGTAAAAAGGCGGTGAAGAAGCGCAAAAGTGAAGCGTTTTTTTCCTCATTCCCTCCTCCCCACAGAGGTGAGAAGGTGTGGTAACCGTCACCTAACAGGTAAAAAGAAAACTTCCACACCTGCACAAACCCTACCTGTGTCCTCTACTTCATCCCATCAACCCGATGGCCTTACTTTGTTTTACTTTATTATCACAGACTTGTTTGACTTTGCCTGCACATCTCTCATCCCCCCCTTTTTCCCCCTTTGTACAAGAGTGAAAGGTTTGTGTGTCTGCCCGTGTGTGACAGAGAGAAAATGGGTTCAGTGAGTGTCTCTGTTCTTTCTCAGCTGTTTCAAAGTAAATCTAAGACGAACAGAGGAAATAAAAAATAGAAAACATGAGCAGACAGAAGCAGACGCAGATGTGTTTCTTTTAGTTTTGCTCGCAGGACGACATGGCGAGAAGGATGATGGAGTGAAGAGGCACCAGACGTCCTGCGCTTTTTGCAGTCTGAGTAACGCCATCATTCTCCAGGTTTAGAGTTCAGTTTCAGTATCCGGTGTGCACATTTCCATCCTTAATCATTTTGTCCACTGCCTTACCTCCAAAAGTGAAACCATTACTTCGCATATTGTTCATGTTACTTCCTGTCAATCTGCCAGTGTGTCCTGATCAGAGATTTAATGCAGGTCACTGTGGATTGATGACTGCACAAGAACAGTGGTGGTTTATGTCTTACACTCTTTGACTTCATTCCTCTTCTCTCTGTAAAACCTCACCATAAGACTTGAGCGTTGTGTCGGATTATGTGCACATCCCTTCTCCATTAGAGACACACCCAGGTAATATTACACATCTCCTGTGCATAGATGCAGAGAGGAACATGCATCTTTTGCATCCACATATAAACACACAAATACATGTGTGCGGAGCTATGCTTCGAGACTAAGTAGCTAAAATGGTGTAAATTCTCACTCTGCAAACATTCACCACTTGTTTTGAGTTATGAGGGATCAATGTGTGAGGACATACAAGACACAGCACAGACTGTCTCGTTTGTCTTCTTCTGGGACAATTTTGAGCAAACAGAAACATTTTTTTCTCTTAGGAGGATCTCTGTTTATAGGAAGGTACTTAAGTCACCATCAGTATTTTGTAGATTTAGGGTCCCTGGGGAGCACAAAACAGTTTAGTGGTGAAGGTCCTGACTGAGCTGGGACATCAGACACCTTTGTTGTCCCATGTTTGGTCATGACAGGATACTTAAGAAGGGAATTTCTAGGATTTTAAGTTACCAAACCACACAGCATATCAACAAAAAAAAGGTGTTTATTTCACAATCTTTGAGTGTTGGTAATAAATACATGAGCACATGGCCAACATCCAAGTGTAGTGCATGAAGCACTGACACAGAGCACCTAAACCAGCTTTGTCTTAGTTAAAACACTGAAAACCTCCTCTCATATCTCTGCGTCCGGGTTGGTCCCTTGTACGCTGTAAACTCTAAGCAGGCCGTCTGTGTTCTCTTATGTGGAAGGCTTTGGTAGGTTTTCCCTTGAACAGTCCTATAGCTGGGTTAACAGTAGTGTTTCACAGTCGACTGGCTCTACATGCGATTCAGCATTTGATTTGATGACATGCTCCAGGCCAATCAAACTAGTATGCTAACGGTCTACTACCAAGCTGTAGCAGAGGTGTCGGCACAGAGCAGACCTGTAAAAATAAACAGTCACTCTTTTTGTTTTAAATAATCACATCATAAACATCTTCAGTGTCAGTTACAAGCACTGGTGTACAGACAATAGCATGAAGTGTAGAGGTGAGTTTGTGTGGAATGTGAGAATGACAGACTGGATCTCTGGCTTTAATGTTTAGTCCATGAACATGTATCGCTTGAGTGCATTTGTGTCTTTTTTTGTTTTTCTTGTTCTCATTCATCGGTGTTGCATGTGTTGAAGTTTTGTAGCCTGCTGACCTTTTTGGGGTCATTGTGCAGAGAGGCGTGCTGTGACACAGTAGTGGTTCATCTGCATACATAGGACCACACCGTTTGCTGTGTCAGTGCTAGTTTAATGATGGAGAGCGATCGGTAGTCCACAAAAGCTCGATGTAGGGCCACTTGGTCTGTAGGCAGCGCTTCACTGGAGTGTCATCGGTCCGCACCATGGGGTCCTCAAAACCAAGCACCAAAGCAGTCCCCTCCACGTACTCGACCTGAGAGCGCACATAGATGCAGGTTAATACACAGCAAATATAACCCCCCCCCCAAAAATCCCTTGAATCACCAATTAACGTAACCTCATGCATGTCTTTGGGCTGTGGGAAGGAGCCAAAGTACTTGGAGAGAGCCAATGCAGACATGGAGAATATGCAATCTCTACACAGAAAAGGCCCCTGTTGGGGCCAAAGACCTTATTGTGAGAAGATGGTGCTAATTGCCCTAAACGCAAATCAGTGTCCTTCAATTCTGACTGTTCCTCTGAGGGTGTCAGCAGAAGGGATGCGAGTACACAGCAGTCTTACGCAGAGACACAGGCACACAGTCAGCAGGTCTGTTTTTCCCATTTGGAGCTATAGGAATGGAAATGCCATCACAACCTGCCTCGTATGTGAGCAGGTGTGTGCTTTTGTGCGGGCACGCATCGTGCCATTCCTACAATTTCAGGTAGTGGTATGGAAGGAAGAGAAAAAAAAAAAAGAGCAATTCACACACCAGGAAAATGTGACAGATGAAGAAACTGATATTCTTGACTGCCAGGTTTGTGCAAAGCCACCAATGACATCTGCTGATAATCATCCATCAAACTAATCCTGCTTAACAAGCCTGTGTTTGACCATTTATCACAGAAAGCCTGCTGACAGTGGCCTTCATGTTTAAATGGGTCGGAGAAACGTGAGGCTAAGCCAGGGTTTTTTTGGATGGAGGGACAGGCTATTAGGCTTGCAACAGCTACTGTTTATTTTGGAGTGGCCGGCTGCCACCAGCTGTGTGTATGTGTGCACTTTTATGTATGAATGATGATGGGAAAAGGAGCGGAGGTAATAGAGGGAGAGAGACAGAGAATATGAAAAGGGAACCACTGCCATTAGTTACTGTGAAAACCCTGACTGTCTTACCCTCTCTTTGTGGTTTGACTGTTTAAGACCATTGTAGTGGTAGACGGGAAATGAGTCTGGGATTCCTGAATCCTGAAAAACAGGCACAGAGTGAACAGGGTGAAAAACATGCTGTGTTGTTGAAGACTCTCTGAGCAATCTTTTCTCACTGAGATGGAGGCAGAGACCCACAGAGGCAGAACCTTTGCCAGCTGAAAAGCAAAAGTCAAACAGTCACATCTCTGGCTGCAACCAAAGCTTAATGTTAAATCCCAGGTGTTAAACAGAAATGTGTGTGCAACTCCAAATTACCACAAAACAGCCTACACTACAAAAAAATGATCAAAACAATGACAGTGAGCCAAAACACTTCCCAAGACTTTTCTTGAAGGTGCAGAAAGCTAATTGGGTGTGTTTTTTGAGAGTGTGTCCAGCTTCTCGTGTTTATACGGTATATATGAAACTCTAACCCTCGCCGCAATCCCACGTGTGTCTGCGTGTGTGTGTGTGTCCAGTTGGCTAATGGTAGTATAATTTTTTTGCGGCTCGGGGCCATTCTTCTGGCGAGTCCCTAAAGCCCTGATCACTTTAACACAGTTCCCCTCCATCTCCCCCACCTCCCCGTCTTCCTCACTCGCTCGGGCCCATAAAAGCATCTTACCGCTCTTTCTTAAAACTTCTCGGCAAGCAGCATCATATGATGGTGAGCACACACAGGCACACATGCATTTCACATGAGACACCACAGGAATGTTATTGGCATAATGCTAAAGCAGCACTCCACATATTCTTTGAAAACAGACCTAAGTGTCACCCATATGTGTTTGGGCACAAGTCCTCCTCCATATGTTTTAACTGTGATATGGATTGTATAACGGATGGAAGGCATTTATCATGCAGCGTCTGTATTGTAGAAGTGGTAGTTGACCTCCATCTTCATGCACACATACACACACACACGCGCGCACACATACCTGATCAGGGAAAAACTCCAACAGGAACGGGCCCAGAAGAATTATGCCCAAGTTCTCTGGATCCAGCTTACTCTTAACCAGAGTCACACTGAGAAGGAGAAGAGATTAAAAAAAAAAAGAAAAAAAAAAGGGCGTAAACATACAGTGAGCAGAAGAAAACTGATTTACAGACAAAAACATAAAATACCCCAACAAAACAGATAAAAACAAGTTTCAGGAGAAAGGAACCATCAGCACAAAGAAAACAAGTTTTGTGTACGAAAGCGGATCCAAATCTACAATCACCTCATCACTCAGCGTGGATTCATGATGCATGTTTTGGGAAAGCGCGTGCATATTTTCGTGAATACTGTGGTACAACTAAATATACCTCTGTCCAGACATTCCTATGTGTTAGATCAGTGTTATTATTATTCCACTGTGATAAAAAAAGAAAAAGAAAATCTGATCAGATTGCCCTTTTAAGGCAGTGAGGAGAAAAGTGAGGAGTATACCCAGACACAGAGGGAAAAGAACGATTATTTCTTCATCTGCCGATTTGTTACCAACAGTACATGCAGCAGGGGAGCACGCAGAGTATTGATGGGGCTTAGCAGGGTCAGTTGTTTTTGGTGTGTTATATCTGTAAAGGCTGCATGACTTACATCACTTAAAAACTGACTGGGCGTGAGATTAATCTGCACACACCGAGTATGCCACAGTAATTTCTTCTCAGATGATGTTTGTTTGTTTAGGAATTGCATAAAGACAGTAGATTATCAAGATATGTAATATTTCATTAACATTATACCTAAATGTCAAAATTTAGTCTATTTGAATTGTCCGTCAGTGGATTTCCTCAACTGGATATGCTGAATTTGCTCAAAAGACAGTAAGGATGCAACCATGACATCCAAGTGTTTGTAGATGGCAATAAGGTGACTCGTTTGTATTCTTCTCACCCTGTAATAATATTTCAGCTTGCTTTTTTGGTTCCCATCATGCATCACAGCTGATTACTTAATTTCGAGACTTACAGAAAGTGAATTCACTTATTCACCAAAACCATCTATAACAACTTTGACTCATTCTGTAAATACATTTCTATTAGTACTTATAGAATCAAAATCAAATTATATAGAAATGTATCCATGTGTTTAAGATCTTGAGAAATAATAATTTTGTCGAACACAAAAGTCTTAGAGCCGCTGACTGTCATAGGTCACAGGATACATGGAAACAGAAGACTTTCACTGATCTCAATGAGGATGTTTACTGCCTAAAGTCTCAATACTGCTATTAAATACTGATGTAATCAAGATGCTATTTTTAACGTAGGAATCCCAGTGATATCTTGTTGTGTGGTAAGGAATGAGACTCTCCTGTTAGCACTGGGAGTCTCCCGTCAGTTTGCTGTGTTTTGTTGTGATGTATCGGCCATCTGGGGGTCTGTAGACCAGATTATTGGTCCGGTTACTTGGCAAGTCCAGTGACTACAGTATTAAAGCTTACTGTTCCTCAGAGGAGAACGTGCTTCTGTTTGAAGCGGCACTTTTAAGTGTTTCCTCAATTTCTCAGTCTTTCTTCCTGCAGTTAACGATCTCCCCGTAAGCCTCAATTTCTGACTTTCTTTCTTCCTCAGCCTTTATAGTGGGCTCTCTCTGGTCTTACTTTATAGCAGCGTGGTAGTGAAACATGAGCAAGGAGGTGCTGACCTGGCCTGCCAGTGACTTTGGAGGTAGAATCTAAGAAGCTTTACAGGTGCCACATGGAGACGGACACACACATGCACGCACGCACAAACATAAAGCCTTGAACATGCAAGCACTTACTATTCAGGCTCTGAGACAAGGTCAAGAGCTTTCATCACATCCTCCAGCAGAGACTCTGGGATGAAGCCATTATCTACAGAGAGGGAGAGAGAGAAAGAGACATAAAGAAAGACTGGCTGACTTTAGACAAAACATAAGATACAAACTTTAATTAAAAACCAGGCAAAGCCTTCACTTACACACATGTGGCATAAGAACTATTTGCATCACAGGCAATGAACTCATCTGACACATATTTCACACAGACACCTTGTCTTTTCTCTCTGACCTACATTCCTTAAGCGTGATGATCGCTTTACCTGAAAGTAGAAGCTTTAAACACTAACATGTGTTTCTGTCCACTTCTGTCTGGCTGTGTAGTTTTATGTCATTTAAACATCAGCATGTGAGCCGGTGCGGTCTCTTGTTTAGATATATACATAAACCCCAAATGCGATGCAAAGAACACTAACTGACAAGTGCGCTGCTAGTTCGCTCTCAAAAACTCAATCTTGTTCTATCAAGACGGAGTGATATTTTCTTAGAGTGGCAACTGATAGTGTGACAGCAAGCAGAGAGGGCAGACAGCAGGGACAATGGCAAACAAATGTTTAAAAAAAAAAAAGCAGTGGGTTTCTGAGTTTGTAGTTCTTGTGAATCACTGACGTGCGTGTCAATGTTTCTGGCGCCCTTATTCCACAACACAAGAGAGTGTACCGACCGTACATGCGACACGGACAGATTTATGGCCCTGTTACGCTGCACTCAACTGTACAGTGCATTCTTCTTTCATGTGTGTATACGTGTCCCTATAAGATTGTGGGTCCAACTACTGGAGCCCACGCATGTGTTTGTTTGAACAAGTGTTTGGGAGAAAAGACCATATGGCATGCAGAATGTCCTGGCAGATGATAGCAGAAGCGGATTTGACAACAAGCAAAGTGGTATTCTGTGCAACAGGAAGAGACAAATGAAGAACAAGGAAAGTACAGACGATGGTTGTGTTTACATATTTGTTGTAAAAGCTGTTGGAGCCTGCAAGCTTGTTGTCAGCTGGTAGGATTTAATCATGCGGTAACATCACATTACACCACATTAAAGCTGTTCTATAACATATCGTCTATGTAAAAACGTGATATAAACATATGTAATTTTCAGATATAATTTCAATAGCCAGCCACGTGTCAACTTCCGATGACTATTTAACACCTGAAAAGGGAGCTACTTCAACAACCTCCAACAAAAGCACAATGCTTTGAAAAATATGCAAGACAAGTGTTCCTGCCAAAAGCTAGAAAAGACACTTTTTTCACCATTTGAGACAAAAAAACACTGTTGAGTATAACCGAGCTACAAAAGAGGAGACACTAGCAGCTGGTGATGTGCGACCCAGATGTAAACAAATGACTCCACCGAGCAGTGCTGGAGCACTCATTAACTGCACGCCATATGACAGGAAGAGCAAACGGTGGATGGAAATTACTGATGCGGTCAGATAGTGGAAAAGCAGCTCTTTAAGCAGCTGGTTAAAAGCCCTCAACTCAAGATTCACGAGTCAATATCCCAGGTAGAAAATATTTTTTATGTGACAACACTGTGCAGCTCTTGAAGTGTTGTACGGGCAAGTTTTGTTATTGTTAAGTGTTAATCAGTTATTATATACTTTACATTTTAAATTTCCAGGTAAAATACTACCTAGGCTATTTCTGGGCTTATATATAATTTATGCTGTTGTAATACCATTGCACTATAGCGCTGGCACCTTCAAATCAGGAAGTGTGTCATCAATGACAGTAGCTAATTATAACAAAAAAAGGATAGAAAATGTTGCTGTTTGGAAGCACTGATAGTATTTTTTGTTTTTCTAGATTGTCATAAATATCCGGATATAATTTTGGGTTTTAGTACCCACTCCTACACAAAATACAGAAAGACCTCGGCACATATCATGAATAATGCAGCTTACAGCAATGAAGAACAGCACAGTTCCTTTCAAAATAGGAAAACATAAATATGTGTTATAACTGATTCCCAGCTGCACACTTTAATAATAAAATAGTTCATGCTCAAGTCCTGTGTACGGCTCCTGACATCTCTTTACTGCTCACTTCACTCTCTTGTATTCAAGCAGAAGGAAAAACACTGCACGGCAGATGTTAACACTAAATGTTTCATTGCTTAGCGTTTTCTCTTCTCTGAGTGAACATAAATATCTAACAATATAATCCTGAGGCCACTTGAATGAAAATAACACACAAGATTTTCATTTCTACTGACACGACAAACTGCTGCCTCTGCTGTCATTGTCCCACTCTCTCTGTGTCTTTCCTGTGGTCTTTTACACAGTGACTTGGAAGTGACAAGAAAGGAGGTTTAAGTAAATGAGGAAGAGAGGGGGAAGAAGCAGGATGGTTGACTCAGCTGTTAGCTGAGCTGATCTCACTAACCTAAACAACAACAATGAAGATCAGAGGAGAAACATGGACCCTTGTTCCCTTTGCAGAAGAAAATAATGGTGATGAGAACAACAAAGAAAAGACGAGGTTATGACTGCATCTGCAAGCAGGGAGAAGGGAGGAAAAGGCAGTTGGGCCAGGATGTCTTTTTCTCAGTTTGTGTGTGTAGCTGTGTTAGTGAAAGTTTGGAATAACTAAAGTACATCTGTGTGCCAGGTTTCAAATAACTGGTTTATTAATAAGCAAACAAAGTACAGTGCTCAATCAAAACATGTGCGCAGCTGGTGACAGACAGAAGGTGAATAACATGTGGACTCTGTATATGAATCAAACTGAGGCACACCAATCAATACTTAGTGTATTACTGTATCAATACTGGATAACAGCCTCAGAGCTGGTTCAGGTGTTCAGGGCAGTGAGCCGGCCTCTTAAATTCAAGTCTGTGTTATTCTAAGTTTAGTATGTCAGGCATCAGCAGCAGTGCGCCCATAAACTCTTACATTTTGCAAACAGAGCTTATATAGCATGGAGAGCGCTAACAACAGAGGGTGAGCAGCCTGGATGCATTTCACTTTTACTGCTAGAACAAATTCTGTTAGTGTTTTTTTTTTTTCCACTATTTTCTTTGATGGTGAAATCCTTTTTGGTTTCTTTCCTCCAGTTATTTTAGTTTTTTTTTAAATTCATTTATTTTATTTGGTCAAGTTTAGGCTTTTGCTGCAAAGCTTTTTAAACTTCCCCCATCTCTGGCCTGCAGATAGTGATATAGGCACATTCACAGACATGGTGAAGCAGGGAGCAGAGGAAGTGGGGAAGAAACTACTGCATAGTTGATAAATAAAAACAAGACACTTTCAAACTGCTCTCAAATGAAACAAGTGCAAATAAATTAGGTGTTAAAAAACGTTGAAACGTTAAAAAAAATAATTTCATTTTAATTTTTTTCTTGGTCTCGTTCCTTAAGTTAAGCCTGATGCTGCCTTACATATATAACAGTCATGCAGAGTCTCTTCTTCATAGCGAGGACTACTGGATTTAACACTGGTATCAGCCAAAGCTTAGACAGTAGTACACCTCAAATACAAACACTTGTTTTTCCATTACCTTCAGGATCAAATGACTGGAAAACCCTCCTTGCCTGTTCTGATGGAGACTCTGGACCAACCAGCGACATCTCCTATTGAGAGACAGTAGGGACAAAGATACAAAAAATTAAAGACAACAAGAAGTAGAAAACACGCATGTGAACGAGAAGGTGAAGAGGTTAAATCTTAAAGTGACCCCACATATCCAATATTTGTATGCTGAGTGAGGAGAGCGAGAAGGAGTGGAGTTGGGTCATATCAGATGATCTTCTATATATGAATGTATAGCTATATCTGTGTATGTATGTATATCTATATCTCTTTATCTACATCTCTACTAAGAACAGATTTCAATTGGTCCTGCCAAAGTTGAGCAATATTAAAGTATCAAACCAACTCTATATTCTAAACATGCAGCCAATACAGAGCACCACTAATAGCAATAGGTTTGTGATTCACTGTTTGTACATTAAGCATGTATGTGTGTAACCTAAGGGGCCTGTGCAATCACCAGAGTTCATTGGGTTATTAACTGATTTGCTGATAAAGTTAGATGACTTGTTTTCACTCCAAACACAGTGTCAGGAAATCAAGTCTTAAATATCTAGCTTGTGATTCATGACGAGCTCTGCAGTGTTTGTATGTTGGCAAAGTTTGGAGAGAGCAATGCTGACAGGCACAGCAGAAGCAGAAGAGTTGTGTTTATCCATCTATAAGCGGTTGATGCCTCGTACCGCGTGATTATACGAAGCCTCCATTACTCTTTCTATACTGAGGAAATCGGGAATAAAAAACAAAACAAAACAAACAAAAAAAAAACCCCACAACTTATCAGACTGTCAGACTTTGAAATTCTTCCTCACACTCCATTCCACTTTCTGACTCTGACTTTGTAATTGACATTATGTCTAACGTCCCTAAAAATTTGAAAGCATAAACTAAAGTCTTGAGGAGTGATAAAGGTTTAGACCCCTCTTTGCAGACAACGAGTTCTGACAGTAAAATCAGGAAAGTATTTTGACCCACAAGGAGGACATGACTGCAAGGATTTTTACCCATTTGAAGGTATAAACAATTTTGCCTCTGGACGTTGTTGGATGATGTGTTTGAAAACCAGGTTTGTTTAAAACATACCAAACCCTTAATACAGCACTTTAACCCCAGAGGCCTGCGATAGATCTTGTTAGACAAAAAAACCCCGTCCTGACTTCTCTTATCTTGCATTTAGGTATTATTTGATATTTTCAAACTTAGTGTCAGATCTTGTCAAGATTGTACAGGTTTTAGAGCTGAATAACCACAAAGTGTCTGATAAGCAACACTAAAAGAAATCAGTGATAAGGAGTGCGAAGGTAAACGTTAAAGTGCCCTATAAATATTTTTCATGTGTAAACACTGAAAAAAGTTTAAGAAAAAAAGGAAAAAGCTCGGAGAAGATGGAGGGAATATTTATTTAAGAGAAGAGAAGATAAAGATGAAATACATGTTCAAAATGTGAAGACAAGAGACGGAGGGTTCTCACTGTTCTTCCTTACAAAACTGTACTTATGACAATGAATCACTGGACAAACACATAATGTTTTGGGAGAGCAAATGAACCCTCCACATCTCCTTTAGCCAGCCTTTATTAAAGCTTGAGCCTCTGATCCACACAGGCTGCTTGGGTTTCACGGTCCACTTATT
>VOQK01006955.1:7475-22333 GCA_015052645.1 Benitochromis conjunctus
GTGGGGGTGTTTTTTTTTTTTTTCCTGTTGTGTGTGTGTGACAGTAAGTGGGTCACATCAACATTTATCTCCATCTTTACACCCGTTTTATTATTTTATTTTCTCAGTGTTGGATTTGCTGAAATGTTGAACCCCATGTACAGATGAATTGAAGCAGAAAAAAAAAAGTCTAATCTGACATTTCTTTGACATTCTTTTGTGATTTTTGACTTTACCCAAAGCATGGCAGTAGTAGTCTCACGTTTTACTTCATGTGCTTTGTTTGGAGTAATCTAAATGTTGTTAAGATGTACTGTCGTTGCAGACGTCAATAAAAATGCTTTTCAACTAACTTCATCCAGTCGCTTGTCTAGACTTCCTGTGCTCAGTCACCTTTTTAACCCTCAGCCATAAAAGGCTGATAGGGTATTGTTGTCATCCCGCTGGGCGGGCAACGTGGAGACACAAGTTTGTGAATACGATAAATTGAGAACAAGGTGAAGTAGGATTTTTAAATTGATACAATAGGTGCATTTGCTAAAAATCTTGGGTGAGTTTGAATCTCAGTGACCTTGATGTCAGAGGTCAACTTTTCTGAAAATGACCTAGGATCACCTAGGATTGTCACATTTATAACCACAGGTTTACCTAGTAGGAAGCTGAGGGGTAGCACTGGTGGCCACCAGTATTTTTTTGTGACTTGCATTTTGAATTGTGTATTTTAGCCAGCTATCCATTCTCTTCCACTTGTCAGGGTCAAGGGGAGGTGGGCGCCTATCCTAGGGCGCCCATAGGGCGAGAGGTACAATCTGATGCAGGGCTTAACACAGCGAGACAGACAGCTATTTGCACTCACATTCACACCTAGGGGCAATTTAGACTCATCAATTAACCTAACTCCACTAATTGCATGTCTTTGGACTGTGGGAGGAAGCTGGAGCTCCCACGCAAACACCGGGAGAACATGCAAAGTCCACACAGAAAGGCCCCGGCCAGACTGGAGACTCAAACTCAGGGCTGTGAAGCAACAGAGCTAACCACAGTATGTGTCATGTATTTTAAACTATATTAATCAAATGTCTCAGTTAGGGGTCTTTGTAGTTTTTGAAATTTTATTCTTTAGGATTTATAGTTAGTTAAAATGTAAATTAGCTTTGAAGCTAATTTACATTTAATTATTAGCTTTCAATCATCAGGTACCAAAAAAATTGCAGTTCCTCAAATGTCCACTTAACGCTGCCTCGAAAAGTAAGTCGACCCCCACTGATTCCTGCCTTAAAATGCCAAACTTTACATCATGTTCAGACCCTGGAACGTAAAACAAGTTTAGTCTATATAACTGAACACCTGCACACCTGTGCAGATGGCGATTTATTTATTTATTTATTTTTAACAGAGAGGAAAGTCTAAGACGTTTTGTACATATGCAGAGGAAGGATAGTAGATATATTGAACAAAGCATGGTGACCGTGGCGACCGCTAAATGGAGCAGCCAAAAGAAGAAGAAGATAAATGGCTACATTTTCATTAAAGCTTTAACTCTGCATCATGTTCGTACAAGTGGACCTTACAGCTGTGGTTATCATGTATTTCCTTGCTGTGTGGTTCATTTCACTGTCCAATAAGTCTGAGGTGATCTTATTAGTGTGGTATCTGTGCATGAATTAGCAGGCGTCTGTGCGCATATACAGCCTATGGATGTACCCTGCCTACAAGGCTTACTAGTATTAAGCTGATCGTTTTCAAATCCATCATCTTGTCTAAAAGTGGTCACTTCTGGCTCCAAAAAGGCCAACCACAAATCAGTTGGTAATGTCACTACCTTTTATGTACAGTCTGTGGTTAATGTGTGTGTCTATCACATATCATCACAGCTAAATGCTGAGTGTAAAAACTCTAAATTCTACTGTGTAATGAATTTGTCTTACATACCTATATTTAACACTGCGCATGCTAATTACCAGCTCACATGGCTTCCTAAAGTGGCTTTTTACCATTTTTGTCATTTTCACAGTCCATACCAATGTGCTGCTTTTTCACTGTTCTGCCTCTTCCCTCCCAAACATCACTGTCCGGTTCCCATGCCAACAGTTTCTGGGAGATTATTCCGGTGCACTGGTATGGAAGCTGCGGAAATGTGTCATCACAGAGAATGTAGGAGGGGAGAGGAGCTCAGTGTGAAGGGATGCCCAAAGGAAGAAGCGAGTGGGCTGTGGAGATGTATATAAAGAAGATTTCAGTGGCGATCAGACTCCACTGCTTGCTCGCACTTTGTAATTTCACAGCAGAGTTTTAAAAACGACGAGCAGATTGGAAAAGGCGCAAAACAGGATCTCTCACACCATCTTATCAAGCAGAACCTTCAGGGAGATGTCAGCCAGCTTTTGCTGATTGGCTACTTCATATTGTTATAAATTTTACTCTTTTTTGTTTTTATTTTTTTTTGCAGTATCTGTCCCAAAACAGTCCAGGCTGATTTGACACGCAAGAATTTTTAAAACAAAACCTTTAAAGGCGTACATCCTACGCTTCCATCTCCCCTAAGAGCTTCACTGTCTACAGCTCATCATCCTCACATTTGGGCCACTGTTCACCATGGCGACCAGCATGGACACGCTCCCTGCCCATCTGCTGCCTTTGGTGATGGAGGAGTTCCCCCAGTCTCTGGCCACAGCTTGTGTCTGCAGGGCCGGACAACGTGAGCCCCGCCTCCGCTGCGTGCAGTGTGGCATCATCGAGGAGGAGGAGGAGGACTGCTCCACCCTAGAGGAGGACCAGGCCCTGCGCTCGTTCCTGCAGACCGTGGAGAGCCTGAGGAGGAGTACCAGATGAGCTGATCCAGAGGGAGTTCTAGCACGACTGTGACACGTTTGACCTATTTGGCTTCCCCGCAACCAGTTTGGACCAACAGATGTCTACAGTGTTATGGATGCAGACTGTGCTGACATGAAACCTCTGTGGGTGGTGGTATTTCACCATCATTGTTGGAGAACATACAGTACATGCCAATATGGCAGCAGAGACTGCACTGAGTGAAGACATTGAGAACTCTTTGTTTCAAAGAGCCAGTCTAAAGGTACTGGCATATTAATATATTTTATCTACACTGTCAGAATAAATGAGCTTTATTGTATTTAATATGCGCACAGCTTTACCAGCACCCTGCCGCACTGCTATTTGTCATGAACACGATTAGCTTCCTTGTTGTTTGTGTTCATACTGCCTGCTGTTAAGATTTTGAATTTCATATAAAAACTTTATGTTTGAACCTTTATGTTGTTGCCTGTCTGTTATTAATATATAAAATGTCCAGTTAAAGCTGAGAAAAACACTCAGTACATCAATATACTACGATTATTCATAGCTTATAGAAGAAGATGTGTTTTAAGGAAGAATGTTGATTTACAAGCTATTAGATTTGTTTTCAGGACTAACCAGGTGGTGGCACTATTGACACACTTTCTTTGAGCTAAAAAGCGCACAGCATACTATCCTACTCAACAGCTCAGCTTAACGCCATATTCACAGCCGAAATCTTTAAATTATCCGTGTCAGTACAGATATAACTCAACTTTATCTTTGAGAAATAAACAAAAGAAGCAGCCATGAATTATGAAGAAACAGCTACACTACTGCAACACATTAAAAAAAAAGGGTGAAAAGAGGTGATAAAGGATTTTCACCTCTTATTTTTTTCCCATCCTGTGACTGATTTCTTCCCACTTTGATTATCAAAAAGGCTCCCTGCACTATCAAGCTCCAGCTCGGCTTCATCGTTGCACTCTCATAAATGTGATAGTGTTCCAAACGCAAAAAGAAACCCTTAGTGAAGGAGCTGTTGTACAGAATGAATGAATGAACAGTTGTTTGAATCACGCATGGGTTCACTTGCTGTTTCTCCATTTCTCAGTGATTTTTTTTTAGAAAATAGTGAAGAAGTTTTTTTTTATTTTTGAAAAACACTCTGCAGATGTCTGCTGTATAAATGAATTCCAATTACAGATACTGTATGCCATCTGGAGCCTGTTTAATTTTTGGTTGTTATGTAAATATCATTTCATTGTGGAGGAGCTTTTCTTTTTCAGATTTCTGCATGCTGGAAAACAACTCTTTTAATTCCCTTTGCACCATCAGTTAATGTTGCGATCACTGCGGTGGTGTTCAAGTCAGACGCTTCCTTCCCAACAAAACATTTCCCACCAGACCGGAGGCCGCAAATATTTGGTTTTAAATCATTCATATTAAGAAAAAAGAATTACTCAAACAAAAATAATGAATATTTCCATTACTCATTGATTAAAAGCTATGTGAAGGAATGTCCTCAAGAAACCTTTAGATTGTCATTTTAATTTGAAAAAACAACAGAGGCATATGTTTAGTGAGTATAGTGAATAATGTAGACATACAGTTAGGTTTCACATGATTCTATGGAGTCCTGTGAAAGGGAAGAGAAGAGAAGAGCACAGTTTAGATTAGAAAAGTTGCAACAAACCACAAACTATGACCAACCCAAGAGGAGATGTTTGACCATAATCCAGAGCATTATATTTTCAGATAAGCCAATCACAACACAAATAAACCCATACCAACTTTTAAGCACGGTGGTGGAGGGATGATGATTTGGGCTTGGTTTGCAGCCACAGGACCTGGGCAACTTGAACTCACTGTGTTTACCATGAATTCTTCTGTGTACCAAAGTATTCTAGAGTCAAATGTAACATCATCAGTCCAACAAATACAGCTTGACTGCAAATGGGTCATGGAACAAGACAATCTCCAATAGAATGACTGAAAAAGAAAAGAATGAAGGCGTTACAATGGCCTAATAAAGGTCCAGAACTCAGCCAGACTGAAATGCTGTGAGGATACCTTATAAGGGCAATGAACTAAAGCAACGCTATAAAGAAGATTTTGGGCAAAATTCTGGAAAACTGTTCCAGTGATCAGGTTTTTTGCTAGGTTTAGATATATATAAAGACTGACATTATGTGCAAAAGCTCAGACTCTGTGCACTTTTGAGTTCACCTTAGGACAAATCACCAGTCTGTTATAAGGCTAACACAGACAGACAACCACACTTACCCTGACATCTATAGGCAATTTGGAGTTGCTGACCTGTATGCAGTTGTGCCTCTGAGGAAGGAAACCCACACATGCAGTACAAAGGGTGAACATGTAAACGCTGCACAGACAGCTTCCTTCAAATTCAGGACCTCCTTGTTGAGAGCTGACATGACAAATATTGAGTTTATTGAAGCATTTCTGAAATATTTTTGGTCAGTGTCCCAAGACACCCTACCACAGCCGAGCTCAGCTTGTGAGACAAGAAGGACACTGCACAATCACATGTCATGGCTGGAAACGCATTCACTGACAGCACAGTGCAAGCTGCAGGGTTTTTGGAACTATTCATCCCTGTGGAATTTCCTTGTTTAGGGTAGTGAAAGAAAACTACAAAATCCCCTGCTAGATTAGGGTTTTGCTCTAGCTATAAAGTGGAATAAAGGTAGAATGTACCAATAACGTACCATTTTGTAAATGTAATAAATGGTATTCTGGATATATAAAGAAATTATTTAGTCACAGCAGAAATAAATGAGCACACTGATACACTGCATTAGTCTTGTAGGTGTACATTAGGTGTACTAGAAAAATAACAGGTTCTATCATTTGAGTTTAAAGAATTAAAAACAATTAAATTCACCTTATTTGACCTTTTAATAAATTATAAACAGAAAAAAAATAGAATTAATGCAATAGATTTGCACTTTTTGTAATAACGTATTTTTGCATTTATTAAATTACTTTATTAGAAACATTTATATTGTTGCACTTAGATATGGCATTTTTGATTGTTTTTTTGTTGTTGTTTTTTTACTGGTATTGCTGTTTTTCTATGTGTGGACAAGGTGGCATAGAGTGACTAATGGAGTTCATTTAGAGTAAAATAATGGTGACATTATTGTGTGTATTTTTCTTAACATGATTGGGTTCATGTTATGCCAGGTCATGTGTAATTGACCACTCTAATAGGATGCCTTTCAAAGGCTAGTTTGTCTGGTTTTAGCACACTACAGCACAAATGAAACTTAAACCAACACAGCAGCTTAAGTTTAAAAAGTTTTTGTAGTTTGATTTATAGTCATAGATTGTGCGTGTGTGTGTGTGCGTGTGTGTGTGTTGTACTGTATTGTTAAGTTTGATCAATTATTATTTTAATTATTATAAGCGTCCATGTAGACATTATAAATTACTTCAACTAGAAATGTTGTGCTGTGTAGCATTCGTGCATGCTACATTCTTTACTTTTTCCCTTATAGACTCACTTCATTAGGTATGCTTATTCTACTTGTATTAACTTACTTGTATACACAAATATCTAATCAGCCAATCAGATGGCAGCAAGTCAGTGTATTTAAGCATATAGACATGGTCAAGAGGACCTGCTGAAGTTTAAACTGAGCATCAAAATGGGGAAGAAAGGTGATTTAACTGTCTTTGAATGTGGCATGGTGGTTGTTGGTGCCAGATAGGCTGGACTGGGGTTTACAGAGAATGGTCAAAAAAAGAGAAAATATCCAGTGATATTATCTGGGTGAAAATCTCCTGTTGATGCCAGAGGTCAGAGGAGAATGTCCATACTGCTTTGAGCTGATAGGAAGGCAACAGTTACGCAAATAACTACATGTTACAGCTAAGGTATGCAGAAGAGCCTCACTGAAAGTACAACATGCCAAACCTTGAAGCAGAAGACTACTGGTGTCAGCTAAGAACAGGAAACTGAGGCTACAGTTTGCATGGACTAACCATAACTGGACAATGGAAAAACGCTGCTGGGGCTGAGGAGATTTCTGCATTTGGATGGTTGGGTGAGAATTTGGCCTAAACATCATGAAAGCATTGACATAGTCTGCTGCAGGCTAGTGGTGGTTTAATAATTTGGAGGATATTTTCTTGCTACTATCAACTGAACATCGTCATTATAGCTGCACAATAGCCTGTGTTTTTTACATCTTCTTTCAGCTTTCTTTTGGGTCGCGACAGTGGATCATCTCTCCCTGTCTCTAGCGTCCCCTTTTTTCACACTGTCCTCCATCAGTCCATCCATGAATCTTCTCTTGTGGTCTTCATCTTTTTCTCCTAACTGGCAGCTCCATCTTCAGCATCCTTTGTCCACTATGTCCTCTTTCCCTCTGCACATGGACAAAACATCTCAGCCTTGGCTCTCTTAACTTTGTCTCCAAAACACTCATGCTGAGCTGTCCCTCACTCATTTCTAATCTTATCTCACTTTTGCTTTGCTAACCTCTTCTTTCCTGTGCTTCCTCTTTCCATCACCAAGTCTCCTTGTCCTCCCTCTCATCTCCTACAGCTGCACTGTCCCATCAACTGGTGAGGTTTCCCTACCAGAGCCAGTCTCTACTCCTCCCTGAGCTCTCTGCAACATTCTTCCTTGGTTCTACCTTCACTCACTTCCTCTTCTTGGTTTCCACATTCATCCAGCCATCGGGGTGGCTGTAGCTCAGTTGGTAGAGCAGGTCGGCTATTGATAGTTAGTGGTTCGATCCCTGGCTTCCCTGGTCTGCATGCCAAATATCCTTGGGCAAGATATTAACCCCAAATTGCTCTCCGATGCATCCATCGGAGTATGAATGTGTATGAATGTTAGTTAGAGCACTAAGTATAGATAAAGTGCTTGTATGAATGGGTGTGATTGGGTGAATGTGGTTGCTGTATAGAGCGCTTTGAGTACTCCGGGAGAGTAGAAAAGCGCTATATAAGAATCAGTCCATTTACCATTTACCATCCTACAAACTACTGTCCGGTGGTGCTTAGCTATATTCTCCCCTGACACCACCTTACAAGCTCCTATCTCTTTCAGACTATACCTTCTGTATAAGACGCAGTCCACTTGTGTGCACCTCCATTTTCATTCTTTTCACTGAATCCACCATCATCAGTCTTTCTGTATTTCTCTCAACACCACCCCTACCCAACACCTCTGCTCCCTTCAACTACATGTCCACTGAAGTCTGCTCCAATCACCAAAACTCCCCTTTACCTGACATTAAACCTGTGGGGCATACACACTGACAACATTCATCTTTACCCCTTTGATTACCAGCTTCAAACTCACAGTCCTCTCTGACACTCTCTTCACCTCAACAATACTATTCACAGTCTTCAAGATGACCTATACTATATTTCTCTTCCTATCTATACAGTGGTGCAGTTTGAATAAACCCCTCCTTGCTTCTCTTCCATCTGGTCTCCTGAACACACTACATATCTACTTTCCTACTCTCCATCATATCAGCCAGCTCTCTCCCTTTACTAGTCATAGCTCCTACATTTAATGTCTCTTCCCTCACCTCCAAACTCCTGCCTTTCCTTCTCTCTCGCTGCCCCCTTTCTTCGTTCTTTGTCTTTGGCCAGCAGTAGCACAGTTTCCATGGCACCCTGTCGGCCAGCAGCACCAGAAGCAGTCGTAGTTAACCTGGGCCTCAACTGATCCAGTATGGAAATCTCATTCTTTATGCCAAGATTTCAAGCCAAATGCCCTTCCTGATGCAACCCTCTCTTTTTATCTGGTCTTGCGACTAGAGCTATGAGTACACTGGCGCTTAGCTCCCCTTGGCTAGGTTTACAATAGCCTGTGTGTAGTAGGCCATTTTATTTTTACTCATTTTATTTGCAGGATTTCTTTTGGCCGAGTTTAATGTTATTAGAGCTCTAATTGTTTGTAATGTGCATTAGAATGCACTGCTGATTCAGCTTAGTAATTAAACATAAATAGGCTAATTATGTTGGGGATAGAAATGATTTTGCACAGCTTTCCCCCTAACCTGCTTGTTACTGTTGTTTGAGGAAGATTTTCCTTTTTGCTCAGTGTAAACTTGGATCCTGTGTAGAGATTAATATCGTATGTTGGTTTTAGGAATGTGGACATACTGCTGTCTTGACTCAGATCATTATCACACTTTGCACAAACCAACTAAAAAGTAATTGTATGTGAGTCACATGGGTTATTCTTTCTTTGTTTAAATTCTTAATTGCTAATATATGAACTAAGAAAGAAAAAAAATACATTTAAATTTACATAAAATGATTCATATTTATTTAAAGCCTTGTATTGGTTAAAAAGTATTTGTGAGGTCACTTGATGATTGATTCAATAGTCTTTAATCTGTTTAATGAAAATAAATATCTGTATAATGATGAAAGACTGACTGGATTTTATCTTTTAAGAAAGACATTTTATGGTATTTTATAGTTTTTTCATGTTGCACTTTTATTTATATGACAGTGTATACTACTGTGCAAAAGCCAGCAAAGGAGCCAGACTTTCTTGTCATTTTTAAAGTGACCTTGAGTAATAGTTCCCGGGCTTTCTAGAGGTCTGAAGTTTTTATTATTTTTTTTAGACATTGGCTTTCTTTCCACTCTTTACAAACACATATAATTCATTCCCATTTCTTTATTTCGTTGTACAAAAAAATGACAAAAATAACAGTTTGACAGGCATAAAATAGTAACATTTTTGCACCAACAAGGCAATTCCCATATGAGCTGACAACTTGGTATATCTCAGCATGTCGTGCAGTGTCTCCTTAAAAAATTAAGAAAACTGGACTAAAAACGTAGCTACAGCAAATGAACAGTATCTGAAAGGTCATGTCTTTAAGAAAAAGGGGGGAAATAATTCAGCAAGGATCTAATACAAGACCTAAAAAATGGATCTGGACCTTCCTTTGATCCATCTACTATTTGCCAAAGTATCATCAGAAATGGTCTCAGTGGAAGGGTGGCTGTCAAGAAGACATTTTTAAGAAATGCAAACAGGAAGAGGCATTCAGTATTCCAGGTCCTATAAAGTAATAAGTGTAATTTTTTGGATCAAATCATCATCAGATTCAGCAGGTCAGAAGAGAGGTACAGTGAGTGTCTACAGCCATCTGTAAAACACGACGAAGACTCTGTAATGACCTGGGGCTCCTTTGTAGCAAGAATTGTTGGGGATCTTGTCAAATTGATGGAATTATCAACACAGAAAAGCACCATTAGATGGTGATGAATCATGCAATACCATCTTGAAAGCATCTGATTGGCAACAAGAAAAATATGTAGTATAATAGAAAAATCCATTCTCAACAGTAGAACTGCCAGGATAGGCATGGATAGGCCTCCCCACAATCTGAAGACTACTTAAAGAAATGACAAGACGATTGTCTCAGAGAGTTCAAGCTGTGCTGAAGCATAAAGGTGGTCATAACAAATAATAACTTTAGTTAGAATTAGATTTCATTGTTTCCAAGAAATGAGCAGCGCCCAAGACTTTTCAAGATTAATGTATTTAAAAATGACATAAAGACTCGGTAAAATAAGTAGTATCTATGGTAACATCTATGGGAATATACATTTCCTATTTACAGTGTCCTGTAATGTCGTTTTAATGTCTCCGCACTCTTCACACTTACTGACCAGTAAAACGACTTAAACTCAGTGAAACTCGCTTATGTGATGCATTCCTATACTATTCTTCATATCTTAATTACATCTTGGCTGCAGTGTGCTGCTTTGACCTTTTCAGTGCTCCTTCATTCAGCTGCACTCATTGTCAGCTTTGTATCCATCTATTGGTGGTCATCAGCTGCTTATAGCTATATTTTATGAGGAGATTGACAGCTCCAAGCCTGACGTTTTGTGATTTTTAATATGTATAAGCTCATAATAATCTGCTGCATGACTGATGTGTCTCAGCCTGCTGCTACATATCAGGTGGGAGGCTAGATTTAGAGTTGTCCTTCTCATTTCACTAAAAAGTATATTCCCTCGTGGTTTTAGGCACCCAGAAAGGGAATGGCCTCATGGCGATTGTTGCCTCTGGCTAATTTGCTAACTGTGCTGCAAAAAAATAAAAAAATAAAAAATGCAGCTGCCACAGCTGCTCTCTTGTTGCATTTCATAAACCAGCACATAAACCCACCTTCACCTCAGCATCCACCTGTAGGCTCTAAGTCTAAGTTTCCCTAGGGGGATTTTATTATCGTCCCTCCCCAGTTGGTGCTGTGCTGAGGCTTGCTTTCGCTTGCAGTGAATGACAAGCTCAGTCACCAAATATCAACTCTCAACATGCTCTCCTTTTTGATGTAATAAATCCGTTCTACTTGAGCTGGCTGCCTGAAAAAAATTATACATCTTAGAGAGGAAATAAATATGACCTTTTTTCTATTTCTTTTGCAGTTTTGATGAAGAGTTGCATAACAGCTGCTCAAAAATCCTACTTTACACTGGCTATTTTGGTGATATCCTGTTCTGATGCACTCAGAAACACTTGTTTTAAATGTGACCAGTAGCATACTGTTTGGTTGAATGTTGAGGAAAATCAACAAATGAGAGTGAAGGAAGTCAGGAGCAAACAAAGAATTCATTACAGTACTTATCTGATGCTTTTTCCTCACAATTTACGGTAGTGTATAAAGACAACATTTGTTTTTAAAATATTTCCAAATTGTAAATTAGATTTTATTTAGATTAGCATCCCTACTGAATCAACTTACACACATTCACAATTTACTCTTCTATACTTTGCAGCTCATAGCCACACCACGCTGGGAGTGATTTGATCTCAAAAGCTAAGCATCAGGTGAAGTTAACGTTTGGATGGGACACCACCTGCTGTAAATGAGCAGATCAATGGTGCAGAGTTTAGCTCTCAAGGGTTAATGGCCTTGTTGTATGGAGTTTTCATGTTCTCCTTGTGTCTGTTTGGGTTTCCCCAGGTTACTCCGACTTCTCTCCACAGTCCAAACAAATGTTAGCGGGCTAGCTAGTTGGCAGAGATGGGACCACATCTGAGGGGCCAAAGAAATAGCTTCAGAGAGCCGACTAACCCGGAGAAGTGTCTAGCTGAGATAATAGTCTGAGATAATGCCAAATGCAGTGGGCTCATTGGTCAGATCTGTTTATTTGGATCTGAAAGAATGGAAAAATCCTGCTTGGCTCAAAAAATTAAATACTACAAGTTTGTTCAGTGAAAATACACGGTCAGTGTGAACGGCTGCATTAAACAAATAGGTCCGAAAAATTGTTTTAATGCACAAAACAGTTGGACGGATTTTACATGTCCGGTGTGTAAAGGCCTTGTCCATGTGAGGTACAATTATCCATGTGAGGTACATAAAGTGCTTGACGGTTTCCGATTACAATCAAAACTTTCTGCACCTTTACCTCTTTCCCCATAAATATGACATTTGACAACCTCCTCTTAATCCTGAGTTTTGGCACTTCTGTGTAGCAATAAAGACACCTCCCCGACTGGAATACGCTCCAGATTTTTCCAAAGTTAGTCCTAGTAAACTGTGCAGGCACTCGAAACCCCTAGGGTTACCCCTAGTAGGCATCCAGTTAAAAAACACATACCTGTGTTTCAGAATAATGTGCCACATTAATGAATCTCACAGGAAACTAAAAGAGAAGGGAATATTGCCTCAAGATTAATTAGCAAAATGTCTACCAATATCTATCTTCCCTAGTTTTGAGCTGAAAATCAAAACTAACGTCTAAAATCAAACCTCCTTTTCCTCCTTTCCTGGCTCCTCCATTTTTAGTTTGCCTGTGTACACAGAAGACCTAAGCTGAGTAGAGGCGTAGATACAGTGCTAATCACTACACTGTGAATGAGTGTGTGCGTGCGTGTGTGTCTGTGTGTGTGTAGTGCGAATAATTACATTTCCAACAAAAGGTTCTGTGGTTGTATTCTAACTGAATATGGGAGGCATTGATGGGTAGCATTATAGCAATTTTTCAAAAAGTCTTCCTCTGTGATTCTCTAAATATTGAGAGGTGTGTATCCCCTGCGTCCTTCCCCAAAACCCAGTCAACAAATTCAATCCTTTTGAGAGCCTGCCTTCTCATACTATTATAAATCTCCAATTAATTATGTCTTGACACAATCATGGGGTCAAATAGAAGTGCAGAATTGATTTTTGTCACCACAGGCACAATTTGTGCCATTCTCCCACGCTAACTGCATGCAGTTGAATTGGCTGTGGGAATGACAAGCTGATAATAATAACAAACAAATAGACACTGCACAAACTTGTGCGTTATGGGCACCAATCCTCATTATCCAAGTGTAGTTTGCTGGCTGAGCACATGTACGTACATGATTGGACTTGCCCTTCCATTTCACTTGCAATGCTGCAAATCGGTGCCATGTTGGTGGGTTCACTTTCAGGCATGGCATGCTATTAAGGGGTTATTTGTATAATTTACCACTTCTAATTCCAAGGCTCAGCCATATTGGCAGGAACATTCAAGACTAAATTGAGTGTGAAGATTGAGAGGAATTAATGTCTGCTGGACTGTGAGCTGAATGCGTGCCTTCAGTGGGCCCTTGGCCACCACAAGGACAAGAGTCTGAGCAGGATTTGTACGTTAAAGGTTGACTTAGCAAAGTCAATAATTGAGCTACTCCGTGGGACTTTGCCCGCCCCAAAGCAATCAGCCATTCTTTTTTGTTAGATGAGAAGAGAGAGTCGAGCAATCTAATAGGACTATAAGGCTTGTAAGTGGAACAAAACAAAAACTGAAAAGAGATTTATTTTTAAAGGAACAGAAGTTTTAACCGTGTTCCAGGCTGCTAAAAAGAGCTTTGAAGCCAGATATTACTAGTCAATGCTATTGTTTTCTTTTGCTTTCCCATTTGAAACACTCCCATGTGATGTTTTCCTTTGTAACAATGCATAATAGAGTTACAGCTTCTTGAAAATAAAATACAGGAGCTGAATAGGGCTTAAGCAGGCAGTGCAAACAACATATCTGCATTATCAGAAACACTGCAATAAAGATTGGTTCATTTTATTTTAAATGCAGATTTCATAGTAGAGATGCTCCACAGTCTTTCTGTGTGATTCAGCGCAGTAGGTGACATTATTAAAAGAGAAAAACGGAATAAAATAAAGATAAATGGTTCAGTCTGTCACGGTCAGTTAGATAGATTCACTCAGCAGGCCAACATTGAAGTCTGCATTGAATTGAAGTTAGTTTAAGCTTATACTGCACAGCTACATTTGTTTTGTTTGTATCAATGACTCTGAATAGATGGAAATAACCTTAGCTTGAGGTGATCTTTTGATGTGACCTCATTAACTGCAATATGAACTTTGACTGAATTTCCAGATGAGCATTCTGGTTCACTGTGAGCATAACATGCTGCAACAGTTACGGGATACATACATATATATATTTATGTATGTATATATATGTATCCATCCAGCCATCCAGCCATTCGCTTCCTCTTATCCTTTTCAGGGTCACAGGGGGCGCTGGAGCCTATCCCAGCTGTCTTGGGGTGAGAGGCAGGGTACACCCTGGACAGGTCGCCACTCTGTCATAGGGCTAAAACATATACAGACAACCATTCGCACATTCACACCTATGGGCAATTTAGAGTTTCCAATTAACCTATCCCCAAAAGTGCATGTCTTTGGATTGTGGGAGGAAGCCGGAGGACCCGGGGAAAACCCACACAAACACGGGGAGAACATGCAAACTGCGCACTGACAGACCCCGGCCTGATGGTGGAATTGAACTCAGGACTTTCTTGCTGTGAGGCAACAGTGCTAACCACCGTGTTACTGTGCTGCCCATACATATATATATATATATATATCTATATATATATCTATATATATATCTATATATATATATATCTATATATATATATATATATATATCTATATATATATATATATATATATATATATATATATATATATGTGTGTATGTATATATATACAAGAAGGCATCGGTGGGCGAGAGATGAAAATAGGGCGCTGTTGGAATGCTACTACGCAAGTAACCCCAGGGGACGG
>VOQK01006959.1:23834-41923 GCA_015052645.1 Benitochromis conjunctus
GATGTGACCATGGCCCATTGATATAATGGCCCTGCTGGCATTAGTGATATACTGTACAGGTGAGGCACACAGGGAAAGAGGAGAGTGTGGTAACAGAGCAGGGAAAGGCACGGGAAGTAGTGGACAGGGATATGTTACAGTGTTTTTAATGTTTGTTTGTTTGTTTTTTAAGGAGGGGGGGGTGTTTTTTTCTAAACTGCAAATGAAGAGGGAATGGAGATCTAAGAGCTGAAAGACAGAGAAGCTGTAGCTCAATATGGATCTGTGTGGTGCTGCCTGAAGAGAGATTACAGAGCTGTATTCCAGGATCTGTTGTGGGTGTGAGAAACCAAATGGAATGGAATGAAGTCCAACAAACATTGATGGGCTTTCCTTTTCTGGATTTAATGACAGCTTTTTTTATTCAACCCTCTCACTATGGCACTGGAACCTGTGTCTAATTTGGGCTATATTTCAGAATTAATTATATCTGAGCCAATGCTTATAATTTATGTGTCATAATGGCTATCAATCACTGGCAATAAAATCGGCTAATATTCTCATTAACTCCCACTCCTCATCCATCAATCAAAGACATAGCCAGATATCCGCTCAACTGTTGGAGCCAGAGTAAATTCAGATAAAGGTGGGCGATCCTCATTAATGTCAGGCCAAATCGGCACTACTGAGTCAAGGAGCAAGCTCAACCTTTGATCTGCTCGAGCGGCAACAGTGGCGCCTTTAGCAGGACCAGGGAGTCTGAGGCTTCTCTGGCAGCTGTATTCAGGACTCAATCTCGCCTTAGCTTTGCCTCACTGCTTCACATCGCCAAAGCCAAACACTCTGAGAAATTTTAACAATGTCATTGTACCACACCCCATCAGCCCCGGAGGCAAGCTTACTTGGGCTCAAGAGCCACTCTCTCCATAATCACCCCTTCACAGAGAGAAAGAAGGAGAAAGAGGTGGAGGTAGAAGTGGGGGACAGAGACTGAGAGAGGCAATCCAGCTGAGCAAAAGTAGCTTGCATCAGTATTTATAGAGTGATGTCCCACATCTTGTACTAGCAGTCCAAAGTGCAGAAAGTAACAAAAAGATCTGAACCGAATTGGAAAAACTGTGCTAGCTAATCGTAATCAATTCAGGTCCAGACTGAGATGGTAAACAGACAGAAAAAATAACTAGTTATTTTATTCTCTTCTGATATCATGTGAAGCGATGGGAATTTTACTTTTTCAAATACAAAATTCAATAAATAAACAAACACATACTAGGGACACATATTTTTCCAAGGAACACACGGATGAATTCAAGCTGCGATCTTTATCAGTTTCACCTGAATGTACATCTGAAGGGGAAAACAAGAACGGAAGATTGAACCATTTCACACAAGTCAGTACAAGAAAAAAGGTCTTCAATTTTAGGGGGGAACAAAGGTACAGAATATCACCTTTGCTTCCAGCAAAACACCCAGCAGACTTATATTACACCACCGATCTGATAGTGTTCTGGCTGTTCTTGTTGGGAGTTCTGTCAAACAGCTTGTTTGGAAGAATAAAGCTTGCATTTTCTTCCCCAAGAACATATGTGAAGAAAGACAAAGCATTTTCTTTTCTTCTTCTTTTGTAGAGATTCATCTGTTGTCTTTGCCGAAGCGGTAATCAAAGCCAGATTTTTCTTTCTGCATCACTGTCACTCTTTGCAATCTTATAGTGTCACCTGAATTGATGAATATTAATAGTCCATTATTCTCTTTGTGAAAAAAACAAAACGCATTCAGTCCTGTGGTGAATAAAAGTGCTAGACAATATGATGAGGGATCACTCAGTTTAACACATTTTGAGTGCAACTCAACCCTGGAATCCATCATTACCAATACTAACACACCATATGCTAAATGATTGCCTGGAAGTAAAGCTAAGAGTTAAATCTGAGACTGTGAGATATTCCTTCATAAACTGCCATCAATCTGCCTTGCGCTCCAAAGAAAACACATTCTGATATCTCTTTGGTGCAAACACAGCAATTTGTTCAGTGTTTGTCTTCTGTTCTAAGGCAATGTTTTGCCTTTAATGGCCTGGTGTAATTGAGTTTCTTTGTTGCATGTTTGAATAATTGAAATTGCACTGATTAAAGATGCAAAATGGTTGGTAAACATGGCTAAATCTTTGCTAGACATTGTACAGAAATGAAGAAAAAAGTCCTAAATTCGACTACAGAACTCTTTTTTTGATATTAAAATAAAAGCAGTTTTTCACCCTTGTGATAATGCAATTGTAAACCGAGAGCTGCTTTGCCTAAAATTACCCTCTGCCTCGTTTCCAGTGGTCTCCATAAGAGTCTTTACTTGCTCAAGTGGTATTGGTATCTCCCACTCATTGTCATCGATGAGCAAACATGTGTCCATATGAACTAACTGTCTGTTCTTAATGATGGGATATTTCTCAACCATCCTAGCTGATGATGAGTAATCCTAAAATCCCTTCCAACGCTATGTTCGTTTTAAGCTACAGCAACAAGCTTTCACAGCTGTCTCCCCGACTTCACTTTAACAGGTACTGCATGTCTGCCTCCGCGACACAAGCAGGACTGACGGGGGTTGACGAGCACGCCGCTCAGTGAATCACAATGTCGAGAAACGATGCGCTGAAGAAGAACACCAAAAGGGAAGGGGGCTGTCACGCCTTATGGCCGTCCTTCTCACTCTTCCACACCTCCCTGTCCTCCCCCTCCTTTCCTGCATTTATGCTAATAGTCTCTGCTGGGAGAGAGCACCGTGGCTGACACACAGTTAAAAATCAATGGCACAATTTCTCTCAAATACAATCTCTTACTCTTGTTACCAGTATTTGTATAGTCATCAGAGTGCACCAGCAACAACAACAACAACAACAAAAAAGCTATAGGATGGAAAGAGTCCAGTCTTGGCCTGGACGTCCCTGAAAATCAACCCACAACTGCAGACACAGGCGGCCTAACACAGCAGTGAAAATTGTGCAAAATACACAGAGAGCTTTGTGACCCATTTGAATCACACCTCCCACCCATTTGATTCATTTTTTAATTAAGCATCAGAAACACTGGAAAAGGGGAAGAAAAGGAGACAGAGAGACTGAAAGGAAAAGAGATTTATAGTCTTAAAGGGATGCAGTGCCATCTTGGTCTAACACAGGACTTATCTTAGCTCTGCCAGGCATACTCATGAGCACTTAACCTTGCAGTGAACGCTACCCATCATCATCGCTTTGCAAAAAAAAGGCTAGCTGCCTTCCTCTCTGCCCAGAGCTGCCCCCCAACCCTACCCCAATCCTTGCACTGTCCTTCAACAGGAAGATGCTTATATCTATGACTAACCTATCCTACAGTCAACTTTGCAAAGCATTAACCGAGGCCTTGAGAGAACACATCCTTCATGACCGAGAACATAACTTGATTTTGTGCCACCAATTCTCTGCTGACAATGTGCAGAACATTTGACACTCTGGCCAGGGGCACACAGCACAGTATTCAAAGCAAACGTGTGTGTAAGCTTGGAACTGAAATCACAACCACCTATTTATCTTTATTAAAGGGTGCTGACTTTGTTCTGTTTTTAGAAACTTTTTATGAGGCTAAATATCTGTGGATATATAACAGTCTGGGTGGATGATATGTGAAATGTTCAGTTGCAGCTGTGAGCTACTGAACATCTAGCCTATGAAACCCAGGCTCAAGAATGGAAATGTGGTTCCGGTGATTGTTTGTTTGTTTCAGAATTGTGATGAGCAGCCATTGTTAAATTCAGCAGTGGCTGCCTAATTGATACGCTTGAAAAATTAATGCTTCACTTAACAGCATTTTTGTGTTAGCATGGTATTTAGAAAACACAGGTGCAAATCCCGCATGGTGGTAAATGTTTAATTGATGCAGCCATATGACTACGCTCAGCATAAAGGAAGAACAGAAAAAGATGGGAAGCGAGAATAAAATGATGCACTTGGCTTGTTTTTTTTGTTTTGTTTTTTTTTCTTTTAACAAAAATCAGAAACAACTTTTCGCTTCAGTCCCGTCATCAGTTATGTCAGAGGGGGTGAAAAAAAAAAAGAATTGAACTGCAATGGCAAAATGTCACAAACAAAAAAGACATACTAACCAATTATCAAATATTAGCTGTGATAAACTGTTTGCAAAAACTACGACTGAACAAGATCAAATATTATGCTTGATGGCCTGAATTCCTGCCCATGCCAGAGTGGCTTGGTGATATTCTGAGGGAGGGATGTGAGCGTGGCTGCCAGCCTTACTCTCCCCAGGTGAATCCCAGCAATGAGCTGTGAACAAGCTGCTTTGGCCGGGCTGGCCAGCAGCCTTCCCCTCCCCTGAAACCTGCCTGACACTTCCACACAGGCCAGGGAGCAGGTGGCCTTTAGCTGCAGGATTAGCCTGCAATTCTGTCTATTACACAGCCACAATGGAAAATGGAACCAGTGCTAAAATAGACCTATTATTTAAAAGATTTTTTATCAATGCTATAAACTGTGTCTAAAAAATGCATTTACATGACAAAATACAATACTAACATTTTAATATATAAAAAAAAAAAATCAGGGACTGCATTCTCATCATGTACCTTTACTTTTTGCAAAAAAAAGTAGTAAAAACTAACAATTGTGTGTGTTTCTCTGTTTCTGACTAACTTGGATTACAAGAACTTCCCAATGTAAAAGCAAGAAATGTGCCACCATTATTTGATGGGAGCTTAATTATTTCCATAAGCATTTTCTGACCCTCTCTCGCTGCCTTCCTCTCTCGTCCCCATATCTCTGTTTCCCCTTGACAACCACAACCCTCCCACTGCCCATGGGAAGAACAAAAAAATGGAGGGAGCATTCAAATGGCCGAATTAATGTTTCCACACGATAAGCGAGCTTAATATAATGCTGACAATCACAGCACTCACCCTGCCAACTAGAATTGGATCTGGTCCAGAAAATTCCTCCAGCACAAACATTTGATTCCAAACCCATCCTCTCTTGGCACGGCTTAGTAATCTTTGTCCTTCGCCAACACCGCTCGCCACCACTGTGGACCCACCAGTTTGTGTACTTTTGGACTGGCCTATGATAGGAGTCATAGACACGGACAGAACACAAGTAATCCACACCAGCAGCAAGGACAGCCACAGATCCACGAGCATCTCCTCAGACCGCTTTGGCATCCTGTCGCTGTGTGTTTTGTTTGTTTGTTTGTTTGTTTTATGGGATTCTTCTCTCCGCGTCTCTTGTTTCCCCCCTCCTCTCTTCAGATCAACGGCGCCTTCTTAGATAACAAGAAAAGGTTACTTGTGTCCTCCTTTAACAGCAGCGCTTGCATTCATGGTGTGGTAAAGGTCACTTGCACGCCTTGGCATACCTCCATAGCATTTGGTGAGGGGGTGAATCTCTTAGCACAGCATCCATTTGGCATTATTCCGAGGGGGGGACCTACAAGGAAGCAATCACAGTTTGTTAGTTGTCTCTTGGTTTTGTGGGGAGCTGTCAGAAGATGATGAAGAAAGAGAGAGGCAGAAAAAACAAATAAAAAAAACAAACTAAAAAACAGCCAAATTAATGTTTGAAGAAGTCAGATGACACAGATAGCATGAGAGGCAAGAAAAAATGTTTCTAGAGTAGCAAAAAGATACAACAAAGATGTTTTTAAAAAGAGAATAAATTCTCATTTTAGGAAAAGAAGTCTGGATGTCACTTCATCTTTACAAATGATCTATCTGTAGCAGCCTGACCCTTTGCTCCAATCTTGTTTTCATATTATTCTGCTACAACAGAACAAATGGCTATGTCTCCACTCTGAGGCTATTCATCCTGAAATATCAGATTGCTTTGCTTTAATCTGTTGTTCTGGGGATTATCCTGATAGATTTTGAGAAATTACTTGTTCCTTGTGATTAATGTTTTGACAATACATTTCGGGTTAAGCATTGTTAAAGCCTACAGTCATATTCCTTAGATATTGGTGCGTGCGTGCATGCAATAGCACCAGGTTTAGATCGAGAAGCTGGCAGCAGGTGAGCCATGTCAACAACGCTGCAGCTCACTGATATCCAAGTAATCCAGATGAGATAATTGCTGAGGTATTTAAAGCCAAGTTTAATCACTGAAACAAATATGTAATATTACACTTAAACTGCTGTTTTCTGATAAGCATGAACATAAAGTTGTTTCCGTAAACACAGAAACACAAACACACAAAATTAGATACAACAGAGTGATGTTACCGGAGCACATGATAGAAGAAGTGAGTAATGTAAATTTTGCCCTTTAATCAAGAACAGTTTCGGCTCTTTAAATGCTTCGCTCAGTCTGACGGGCAGTATTCAGCTGAATGCAAAATCAAAGGCTAAAACAGACACAGACACAAAGGGTTGGCTTTGAGTTGTCCTCAGCTTAAACTGATGGAGGTGGAGATGCTACCGGAGCACAGAACGGCTTACTTTCAGCGCGGTGTCAGTCTTAGTTTTGGTAACTTTTACTACACATCGAATGTCACTGTGGTCATATGCTGTGTGATTACAGCGTCGCATTCCCAAGGACAGTAACGATGAATTCTACCTGAAGCTGCACTATCACAAAGTGTGAAGAGATCCGAATTACTGTGACGCCGACCCGTAGTCTAAAAGATCCAGGATCAGGTTAAAAAAGAAAAAAAAGATAAAAGAAGAAGAAGAAGACAAACGGAATTGCATACAGATGAGCGAGTAAGAGAAACTGGTAAAATACAAAATTGTAGCCAACTTAAAATTTTTCTCTCCGAGACAGTCACATTAAATCACTGACGTCCTTTCTTCGGCATTTTAAGTCACTGTGGTGCGTGACTGAGCAAGCGATTTCAGCACCACGGAGACAGAACAGCTCCCCGTCAGAAAGCAGCCGGTCCAGACAGCTCAGCCGCGAGCAGAGCGGCGAAAAAGAAGAAGAGCTGTCCAAGGTAGGAAATTCCCACATAGCGAGATTTTAATTGCTAGTCAACGACCAGAATGAAAGGATAAACCCCCAAAGTTTGAGCCTGCTACTTGCCTTTCATGGCTTTGAAATAGTCTGAGGCAGTATCCCGATTACCCAAATTCGCTCTCTCTCTGAAGTTTTACCCTTTGAGGAGACAGTCACTCCGTGTCATCGCATTAAATGTGCATTACAATAAAAAATAAAAAAAAGCATTCACAGACATACACGACCGGCTTATACTAGTGACGGAAGCACGAATTACAAAAGGTAGCCTAAGTTGCTGAGCTCTCTGTAGACTTGCTCTATCTCTCCGAGTCACCTCGCTCCTATAAACGAGCCCGGTAAAATGCGCTGAAGCCACGCGTTGGAGAAAGGGGTTATAAGAAGTCCTGTTCAACCTCTCCACAAAACACCATGTACCTCAATAATACCTGTTAGGTTTATATATTATGGTGGTGGGCTGTACTTACTAGTGAGACTTGCATCCTGTTCCACTGCTGCATTATTTCTCCCCTTAAAACGCCAAAAACTCCAAAGCGTTTCATTCGAGGCGGTGGGTAAATGAGCAAAACGCGGAAAGGCAAACGGCTAGAAATCCTTCCCGCAGTTTGTCAGTGCGGAGTGACAGTGTTGGTGTTGAAGTTAAGAGCTCCTACAGGCTTGCTGGCCGAATAGAAAAGTGAGGAAGAGATGGAGGAGAGATGCACGGTGGCGAAGAGAGCCTCCCCTCCACTGCGCTCATTGGGTTGATGAGGAGTCGGGTCAACAGGCGCACAAATGAATGCATGCCGCTCTGCCCAGGCACGGACGCTCAAAGGTTATCGTCTCACATTGCCGGCTGCAGCTGTAGGTATTATCTAGATCTGTGCAGGTAAAACGGTTCTTATCGCAGTGTGTGTGTTTTTTCTCTACTCTCTCTTTTTTTTTTCCGTTTGGTGAGTGACGCATGCGTTGGCCTTCGCTTCTCCGAGTTAATAATGAAATGAAATAGGCCAGACGACCGGTGAAACGAAGCCGAGCTGCTCATTTACAATGTCATCTGATATGGTTAAACAATAAGCAGATGGACACACACAATGCGGGGCTACCATGGAGAGTAATGGTTAGCAAAGTACATAGAAAACAATGGTTACATTTATTTGCATTTTTCGGAACTAAAGTTTGTGTAAAAAAACAAAAAAAAAAAACAATAACAAAAAGGGCTTAAAGCCAAGAGTATCAAAAAACAAGGAGAAAGGAAAAGGTTAAACAGGTCTTTATTAAGACTATTAGTGAAAAGGTCACGCTCATCAGTGCATGCCTGAATGTGCGAGTGTGTGAGTGCAGAAAAGTGCATGAGTGACAACAGAGGAGATCCGTCCTGCTGTCCACATAGAGAGCCCTCTAGTGTTTGTATAGCTACTTGGCAGCAGTCATTGGGGGGGGCTTCATTAGCGCAGAATGTCAGTATACTGTCGTTCTTGCTGTCTGTTTCCCCCCCGAATCTCTTTGTGAAATTCACTTCATTCCACCGAGCACTTATTTGCCTTCTCTTTGTTGCAATGATAAGTCACGTTCCCATCACTTCAACACGAGAAGTTGTTACACCTTACCACGTTAACACACGAGAGTTGTTCCTCTTAGGTTTTTCCTGGTGGAGCCCTTTTGACCCAAGTGCCAGACATCCCAATTAGCAAAGACATCAAGTCTACCATTATTTATTTTTTGTACCATTTAATTTTCCTCCCACTCATGCTTTGATGTTACAGCTGCATTTCACATGGGAATTCTCCAATCATCTTTTTTAAAAGCTCCTGCTGCATAATGCATAAGGCTGTAAATCTTGAGCTATGTTACTCTTTCTCGATATGAATGAAGATTTCACCGACTGACACTTGAAGCGTAGCAGATATATGTGGACAGAGATAAATGTATAAAAATGACTGCTTGAGAGGGAATGTTCATTTGAAAAACAAAAAAGACTCCAAACCTTAAAGTAAATAAAACAGCCAAAAGGCATATTACAGTAGCTGAAGCTAATATTTCTTAGACGCAGTCTAATCTTCCTCTCTCTGTCACACACACACACACACACACATAAACACTGCCTAACACAAGATGTCAAACTTCAAAGCGCAAGCCCTAATTCATGTTTAATACAAGAATATACACTTTCATAAAACTTGCATTGTCGTTATTCATTGCACGTTCTTTCAGAGGTAGGGTAACAGCTCCGCTGACATCAGGTGAATCTGAAACTAACTAATCATTCAAACATCTCCTTCTGTGAGCAGCGTTTTGTGCAAATTAAAAGGTTTCAGTTTTAAATTAGTGATTAATTCCACTGACATGGCCCCTGCCAGTGATCAAAATATCAGATGGCTTTGAAAAAGGCAAAGCAAGTGAAGGGGAAATGGTCTTTGGAACCCAAGCATCCTCAATCGATCATTAGTTACTGCTTTGTCAGTAGTATTAATCACAGAGCTGTTGCAGCGTGTGCCACATTTCCACGTCTGAGACTCCACATAACAAGTCATCACCACAGGGATATTTAGCATATATAAAGTTTGTTGTTTGTTTAAGGTTTTCTTCCGCTATTTCTTGACCGTTCGACATCTAAAGCACAAGCTTGTCCACACTTATGAATAGTCACTCCAGGGTATTCTCTGTTCAGGAGTTCATGAGTATGCATAATTTTGCTGCCCCCACTAATTTCATCAAGTCTCCAACCCAACACCTAGAACTGATTTTAATAAGCAGTGAGCCTTGAAACAGCACTGGGCTAAGGTTGACATAACTAGAATCTTTAAACCAGCCCATTAGCTTGACATTCCTCCTGTGCTCTGCTTGACTTTATTGGTGTTGTTGCTAATAGCTTCTAAGTGAACCGCTATCTTCCATGCTGTGTTATCGCTTGAAAATTGTAATGTTCCTGATAATAATGTGATCCTGATCACCTGATCATCATACATTTGACTTAGTACTTTGATCACTATTGTTGTGTCTTGCAATGATGACTGAAACACGCTTCCCCACTTGCTCTGTGGGCAGTCTTTATCCTTCAAGTTTGAGTCCTCTATCAGAGGCCTGGAGCTGTGTAATATCTGTGCTGTTTCTATGACTGCGTTTTTCTGGATAGGGATCTCTGATGTCATTTCTGGGATCTGTTGGAGCTACTCACCCAGTTTGGGGATCAGTGCACTGAGTTACCACGGTAACCACTGCTGTTTTCTCCTTCTACATTGTTTGTAGCTCATCTCTAGGTCTCTCCATGCAGTCAGGTGAAAGGTACAACCGTGAGTGTTCACAGCCAATAATAAAACACAGGGGAGGCTCTGTCATAGTTTATGGCTATGGTGATGGGGAATTAATGAAAATATTAACATAGAAAAGTAGAGTCTGATTCTAATCTATTAAGCAATACCATGTGGAAAGTCTCTGACTGACAACAGCCTCCTTTTTCAGCATTACAGTAATATAAAAAAACATTGCCAATGCGGTAAAACACACTAGTATTAAAAAAAAGCAAAGAAAAAAAAGAAAAAAAAAAGAAAATCCTAGCAGTCATGGAACACTTTAAACTATCGATCAGCCTCCTAAGATCTAGGACCTCATCAGTACTGAATCAACATGAAATCATCTTGAAAAAATGGAACAACAGGAAGCCAAAGAGGACCTTTGAAATGACCTTCAGAGGAACTACTCCTGAAGACTACTAAAAAAAAGAAAGCTTGCTTAGCTCTTAAGAGCTGAGGGGAGCCCCCGCGATCCCATTTGCATATTTATTTTAAATCCCAGTAGAATTGCAACCAAATAAGTTAGAGCCATAATTCTTTTTGCATATGAACATGGAGGAGTTTTACTTACATATCATCCATTCAACTTGTCGCAGGCGCCAGTTTCCCTTCGCTAATGGGTTCATAGGACTTTCCATGTTGGAACAAACATCATCACATTGTCATCATGAACTATCACATGGTTTAATGTGCGCCATTACCTGCAAAAACCAGAAGTTGTGTCATCTGTAGTAAATATCTTTTTGTTTTGTTTTTTCCCTGGGGCCTTTCAAAGCTCCACTGGTGCTACTGAAAGTCACGTTTCACTTTGTGCCTTTCTATATAGTTCTTTTTTTAGTTTTTGTTTTTTTTTTGCAAAGTGTGCTAAGTAATATCTATTTTTGTTTTTGCTGCAGTTTTCAAAATTTGTGTATCTTAAAATAAAATTATGTAGACACTCAAATAAATGTACTTTCAAACTTATTAGCACTCTATAAACTCTGTTTTTGTACTTATATACTGTACCAAAATACCAAAATGCACATCTGGAAGTGTGTGTGTGTGTGTGTGTGTGTGTGTGTGTGTGTGTGTGTATACCTGTGTGTGTTTCTAAGAGTTTGTATGCGTGTGAGTGATATTCATTTTAATTATATACAACAGAGTGAGGCAGTAAATCCACACAACGGAGAAACTAGAGTGAGACAATTGAAGGCATTTAGCTTAGAAAAGTGTTCCTATTATTAACTGGTTAACTGGTTAACAGGTCATTTTTTTAGTTCTTTATAAATAAAGTTTGAAGGCAGGCAAAAGTGAACCCTGTAACTTATTTTGAAGATAAAGATCTTGTCACTTCAGTTCCTGAGTCATCGACACTCTGCAATGGTCATGTTCAGTATGTGAACAGTGAAACAGACACGGTATTTACTGTTTAAACAAGAACAAGCTTTAAAGGAAGTGGGACTACTGGGACCAGTGCTTAGTCACTCTCCTCCCAGGATTTCCCAAGTGATTGAAAGAAGTACTGTGGTTTTCCTTCAGTCACAAACTTGTCTAGCTAATATGTGTGCTATTTCCACAATCTGTAGGCCAATAGAATGGTTACAATATGATATCAATGTGTTACAATGCACTCTGGAAGTTAGGCTGGTCTGTAAAGTGGCAGTGGGTGGCAGAACTCTGCATTAAAAGTGACAACATTTTCTTCTCCTTTATTTCTTCCTCTTCTTCCTCCTCTTCACCTTGTCTTGCTGTCTTGGTCAATGGAACATTAAAATAGCATATCAGTAAAAGAGCTCTACTCAATAGGCATGTGGCGGGTAGACATGAAAGGCTTGGAAATACTCATTGTTCTTCATTGTCAAGTGCTGCCCTCTCCATTTGACAGTATGATATTAACAGCACAATTGAGTACTCAGGCTGGTTCCTTCCATTCGGCTCCTTCAAAACCACTCTGGCTCATTTCAGGCAGTTTTTTAAAATCCTTTTTAGAGCTACTGTGAATTGTTTAAAATGTCAAAATATGCAAATCACTTCTGACCTCTTTTGAATCATAAAACACAGCATAAAAATCCAACTTAAATTCGAGTATGAGAAAAATCTGAAAAACTACGGCTCTTGCTTAAACACTCAGTGAGCAGTAAGCAACCAGTCCCCCACGCTTAAAGTCACTGAAAAATTTGTTGGCGATGTATGTGCTTGAGCACACCGATATATACTGTAAGTACAACATGTGGCACATTAGCATTCCTAAAAGTCACACTTTAATTGGTTACAGATTAAAGTTAATTGATTTAGCTGATAGTTTTAAAGCTCCTGAAGATAATTAAGTGCAGTGCTGAGAATTCTGATATGTTGACATTTTGAGAATGAACAACCTGTAACGTGTGGGTACAACATAACGTTAACTAACATCTTAATCATGCAAATTGAAAAACACGGCAGATTTAATTATCACCGGTCGAATCATTGGTCCTCATTAATTACATTGGGCTTATTTATTCATATTCACATATCTATTCCACTTACTTCCCAATTATGCAGGACAGTCCTCAGACCCCCGCTGATATAACAAACAGTAATTCCATTCCCGCTTCATTAGAGGATGCATGTAATAGGACGCCGAGGGGATGGAGGGACAAATGAGCATCCAAGGTTGAAAAGCAGTAGACAACAAGAATCCAAAGCATCTGAAATGACTGATAGATTGCCTTAATAACACATATCTATATATACTGTGTCTACTGTAGGGGGTAATGAAATGTGTAAGGAGGAGGCTCAACTTTTATCTCCACTAATGCAAATAAATTAACTCCACATCATCCCACAGCCTGCCCATACTGCAACTTTATAATCATTAAAAATGCAAGGTGATTCAATCAGTAGTACATAGGCAGTATACTGGAAAACAGCTATCCTTTGCCACTATATAAGGCTTTTCTGAACTGTTGGAAAGTTCAGATTAAACTGGAATTTTATTTTTAGTTGTAAATATTTATTTTTTTAACAGGCAATGACATGCAATTCATTTTAGCTATCTTAAAAACAAATAACTCAGTGGTTTTGTCACATTCTATGAAATCACTAATGAGGTCACCGGGTTTTATATTTTACTGTGAACAAAGGCAATAAGTTTATTTTCTCTTGAGGGGCTTCTAATATACTGTTGCTGCCGTATGGTCCATGCAGCCTTGTGAATCACTTTTTGACAGCACAATATCATTACATTAGCCAAAAATAAAAAGACATTAGTCTCTGAAGTCATTATTATTCATCATTATTCAGGGTGAAACAGCACAGATGTGTTACTCATGACAGTGCCACACTTTTATGGTTTCTAAATCTTGCCCAAGGTCCTTGCCAAACAGATTAACATAAATGAAATGAACTATGATTACACAGAAAAGAACATTGAAAACAACCATAAAAAGCCTGTGGTGCTCAAGAACATGCTATTTATTTTTTTTTATTTTTTAGGTTATTTATCAGAAAGATGATTTTGTACTTGTAAATATACATTGATTACTATGAAATTTCAACTTTAAACAAACTGATACCTTCATGGAAAATGTTGATTTAATTCATTGACAACATATAGGAGCGGGCACTGGCATAGTAACCTCCTCATAGTCATAGGAAGTAGGCTATATCTTCCACTCATTTAAGAGAGGAACAGAGTATGATGTGGGTCCATGAAAATTATATAAAAGAAGGTTTGGGGTTCTTACTCTAGTTTCCCATATGTGAGTGGAGAACTACATCTGAAGAATCTAGCTCTTTGTGTAACAGTAAAGGTTATATTTTGTGCCTTCCATGGTTGTCACTCCAGCCCTTAAAAATTAGCAGATCCCTTAGGGCCTGTGAAGTAGTAACCTAGCCAAATTACCAAGAGCTAGCATATTGAGGAGAACTGCTGTTAAGGGGTGTGGCTGACAAATTGCACTTGACCTGCAAGGGTTCTTCCTGTGCTCTGTGGTTTATCATACAAGCAGTGCATGGCACCAGGTTGGCAGTGGAGTTTTTGTGTCTTGGTGTTGCAGTGTGGTGCCTATGTGGATGTTTGATTTGACTGGGATTTGGGGATAGTGATGAAGCCAAACTGTTATTGATCAGTTTTTGCTGTCACAGAGTGCATTGTGGGGTTTGGGGCAGCCATGCCTTTGCTGTTGAGTGTTGCTATGGTGTGGTGTGCTTTCCCAAAAAGTTGATTCTGTTCATCTGGGCGTAGCGTTTTTAGTTGGAGAAATGTTTCGTCACTCATCCGAGTGACTTCATCAGTGTGCTCTGTTTGCAAAAATCTTTACATAAGTGGTATTGTCAAGGTAACATTCACAAGAATGCCATTACCAAAGGTTTCCCAGCAGAACATTGCATTGTTACACACACTTACTTTGTTATAAAACACTCATTTCACCATTTGGGGTTTCAGTGGTTTCAATGGTCTGGCTAATGTGTGTATTCACACAAATATGAACATACATGCATGGTTATATTTGTGTTAACCCTCTGAGTTTTAACTACCTCTCTTCTCAGTTGACCTCAGAGGCTTTATTTATTTATTTATTATTAAGTCCCGCTAAATTAGATTCAGTTTTTTAGGCTGTTGTTTTGTTACTCTCAAGAGAAAGTTGTATCAGAACTTGATGTGAACCAGCTCAGGTTATTAACATGAGTTTTCTCCACCTGTCTAGCTCGTCTAACAGTTATGTTTTGCAAGCACGGAGATACAGTGCTCACAAAACTAAATGCAGGAAAAAGGAAGTCATTTGACATTAATCTGGCGTTATGTGAGGCAGAGGTTATAGATGAAGACAAGTGCTCACAGACAAGTTCTATGATTAGATGAAGAAAGACATCTATAGACATTGATGGCCGTAATGAATAGACACAGTACTCCAGTAATGACACTTTACCTTTAATAGTTCTCATTAAGAGCACTAGCCACTTGGTTAACATGAATGAGAGATGCACTTTGCCATTTGTCATCAGGCCCTGTACAGAAGAAAATCATGGACACAGGTACTATGAGTTTTCTGAAGGATAATAACAGAGAAGAGAAGGCTCTTGTAGTCAAACACAAGCATTTTCTGGTCTAGAAAAATTTGAATAGGGCCCAGCTTGTGATTTTAAGCAGTTGAAATGACAGCAACTGTACTTCTTCGTGCAGAACTGAAGAAACCTATTGGATGAGAGGTGAAACCTCTTTAGAAACTGAAAAGAAATCCAGGTTTTTTTATTTTATATGCTCAGACTACCATGAGCTGGATGACTGAGATTCCACACAGACACACGGCTAGGCTGTGGTACACACTCAAAGATCTGCACTTAGGAAGCAAATAAAAACGAGAGCCCTATTTGAAGTCGAATGCTGTAAATTGTTTAAAAATTGTGTAAGAAATGTCAAAAAACAATTTTTTTCTTCCAAAAAACTGGAACTGTTATCCATCTCAATGCATGTGATCACAATACAGCAGGTATTTGTCTAACTATACTATAATTGCACTATTTACAACACAGTAATAGTGTCTCATATGTGGCTGTAGCACAAATGATTTTGATTTTATGCTGTGTTTCATGAGCGCATTCTCATTAAACAACAATACTCGGTCAGAGACAGCCTGCTGTGCAGTTATGTCCACGTCTTGCATAAACAAATCCAAATTTATGAAGTCCTTTGAAACAACTTACTTTCCTCACTAGCGGCTATATCATTTATTAAACGCAATCTTAACCATTTATTCCTTTGTAACTTTAAATCTACTATTCTACACATTTGGTTCATATTTTGAAATATGCACTTTTTGTTTGTGAACTTTTGCCAGTCGTAGTGAATGATAAATTGGGAACTTCTTCAGATGTCTGTCCCTTTCCTGCAGCCTGGTTTTCCTGCTTCTCTCTGTGGCTATTGCTGGTGCAGCCGTTAGTAAATAATTCTTGCACCCACATTTTTTCCTTGAATTTTCTCTCGTTAATGGTAGCAGTAATGATTTGAATTCTCTTTTCATCAGTATACATCCCTGAACCTGATTCTTTTTGTCCAAAACTGATATGAGATCAATAACAATTAAAAATCTAATAAATGACAGCAACAGAATGCCTCAGAATCATGTCGAATTTCAAGGATATATAGATAAAATATCGGCAGTACTGTTTGCTTTTACTTAGGTAGATATGGAAACTGATTAGCATTGTGGGCACCTGCCAGCTGTTCTGGACTGTAGTTTATCATACCACCTTTGTTTAGTGTGGGGTGTAACATTGCTAACAGATGTATATGATTTTTTAAAATATATTTTTTCATTTCATCTTTGTAAACCTATGCATTGTGTATTGTCTATTCATTGAATGTTTGTCTACATTACCTGTGGCACCCACTTTTTTTCAGTAAAATATGCAAATTCCTTGCATATGTTAACATGTGCAAGTGTGAGTGTGACATCATTAAACATGTGTTACATTATCTGCTCTTCAAAGAAAATGAATCAAAGTCTGAGATTGAACAAATAATAACTTATTATTTTTTTTTTTTTGGGGGGGGGGTTCATGTAAAAAGGACAATGGGCTGAAGCACACAAGCAAATCCACAATAGAATGCCCGAAAAACAAAAGAATCAAGGTGTTGCAATGAACTGGTCCTTCACCCCCCACGAGGCTGTGCATAGACAAATGCCTGCAAACCTCAATAAACTGAAACAATGTTGTAAAGAAGAGTGCACTCTTCCAAAATCTCCTCCAAAAAATGGTCTCCAAAATCCACTCTGCCAAAAATCCCTCACAGACTAATAAAGTCATAAAGAAAATGATTACTTTATGTAATTGCAGCTAAAACCTTAAGAGGTGAACTTAGTTTTTCATATAACTACATAGGAACCTGTGAAATACTCTGTTTACAGAGTATATTTTTTGGACTCTATCTGTATGCACTGTTGTATACAATAAATATCTATTCATTTTTTGTTGATCTGCAAGTTTAGAAAACATCATCATATGTCACCCAAAATACAACATATTGCCAAAAGTATTCGCTCACCCACCCAAATCATTGAATTCAGGTGTTCCAATCTCTTCCATGGTTAAAGATATCAGATATAGAAAATTAAGCAACCTTGGCATGCAGACTGTTAATGGTGTCATGAAAAAGTGGAAGTGATTGGGAATGACAGCCACTCAGCCATGAAGCGGTAGGCCACGTGAAATCACAAAGTGGAGTCAGTGGTTGCTTGTGCAAATACTGAGAAGAGGTCGCCAACTTTCAATTACTACAGAGCTGCGAGCCAGGCCCTGCCATTAACACCAGTGTCTGACCTCACAAATTTAGTTCTGAAAGAATGATAAAAAAATCCTACAAACACTCTCCTAAACTTTGTGCAAAGCCTTCCCAGAAGACTGAAGGCTGTTATAGCTGCAAAGGGTGGGTCAACATCACATTAAACCCTTTGACTTGAGAATGTGATGTCACTCAAGTTCATATGTGCGTGAAAGCAGATGAGCAAATATTTTTGGCTATATAGTTAGTTTGATTTATGGTAGATAAAATATGTTAGCTGAACTGCAAACAAAAGCTCAGCTGAATAAAAGCACTTACATTTTAAAGTGGATTTTTAATAACATTAATAACATTTTAAAGTGGATTTTTAATATATATACAAATGCAATAATAAACATTTAAATAAGAATTTACAGAAACACAGGACAAGACGCTCATGAAACTGTGTCACTGTGTAAGACACTATACAATCTGAGTGAAGATGCCCATACACATCTTGTACATCCTACATTTAAGGTGGAATTGAAATGCCTTGTTTTTCTTCTTTTTTTTTTTTTTCTTTACTTCCAACAAGGAACGCTCCCAGTGGAGGTTCTAGTTTCTAATTAATAAT
>VOQK01006960.1:19341-29420 GCA_015052645.1 Benitochromis conjunctus
CCTGGTAGAATAGTTTACAATGTTGGTCTGTAGCAAGAGGTCACGACCTGGAAGTAGATTTTCAGTGATGAGGTTCTGGTTGGACCTCACAGCTACACCATTACACACACAAAGAGAGCGCAAGACATCCAGCACCTAAAGGTAGAAGCATAAACACTTTCATCACTGGCTTATCCACTTTAAGATTACTAAAAACACAACAGCAAGAACAAAAAGCACTTTTATGAGTCAGATTCACTCAGACGTTTGTTTTTTTATTATGAGACTGCCAAACACAAAAACAGAAGAACTGCTGCTGATGACAGAAGAGAGACAGACACCAGCTAGCTACCACCAACATGTAAAATGATATTTGCCTGGATTTTGTTTTTGCTTTCTCTTCTACTTTTTTTTCCCTTTACCAGTTTATAGCTCTACTAACTCACATGATGCCCCACCTATATCTCCTCCACGGGAGATAAACTAGTGTCTCTCCAAACGCAGATACGTTTAGCACCGATGTAAAATCAAGCAAACAGGCAGTCCTTCATGCACACTAATTTCAAAAAGTGCACAGTGAGAATGGATGTCGTGTCTGTGTGTCTACAGACATGCATCTCAGTCTCGCACACTTTGATTGCATCTGCAAATCCTGACGAGAAACGATAGCAAAACAGATTTAACGTGTTAATGGGAAAATATTCAAATATGAGTGCACATCGTATGGAGCTAATTTATTTTCCCTTTCAGTTCCTGGCAGGGAAATATAGCCTACCTTATGGTTCCTTCCATGTTTGTCCAAGAGAGAGATGATGGATTTGATGTGGTTCTCCTGGATGATATTCAGAACCTCAGGGCTTTCAATTAAGACACAGTACAACACCTCAAGAATACCTAAAAAAACAAAGGAAAAGGGTTCACATACTGGTAGTATTTAAATAACATACGGTCTTCAGGCTAGGCGCTGGCTGGCAGAGATTTGTGTCTTCAAAACTCCTGAGTCTTTGTCTTGCAGTATAAAGCACTTTGAGGCAACTGTTGTGAATTTTTAACCAACTCCTGATCTAGACTGGATGTACTGAATGTAAGGAGACTTGTGTATTTCAGTTATATTGTACTGTATAAATAAACAACAAACAACTCCCTAGGACTTAATGCATTAATCTGTGCCAATTATAAACAACTGATCCAGCCACGCCAATCAGTCACAATACTTGTAATTTGTGGGTGGTGGATGTATGACTGAATGAGTAAGGCGCATTGCAAACCTGAGGAGGCCTCCAGGCGGTCCAGCTTGCTGACCAACCAGTCGAGATTGTCACAGAACAACGCACAATTTGATCGGTTACCCCTGATCAGAGAAGCTGTGCAGTGGAGACACAGAGACAAATCATTTTTTTCTTTATTCAGCAGAGACCACATGTAATTTGTGTTTTCAGAGGTCGTACCCAGCAGCTCATAAAGAAGGTTGACAATCTCCTTCCAGGACTCTGCAGCCTCTTCTCCCGCAAATTCAGAAAAGTGGGCAGCAGTGTTGTACACATTCAGACGGTCAATACACTCCAGCACAATAGTTATCATTCCCTGGGGTTGAAGACAAAAACAAAAGGACCAGGGTTCATAATCATCCAGTTTTTGTTTCATGTTTGTGTTGCTGTAGGAGCTGGTGAATATACTTTGGTAAAGAATCAGAGAGTTTACATTAAACCTGAGAGCTGAGGTCATGTTCACATTCATTTAAACTTATTTTGTATAAAAAAAATAACATTCCCCTTTATTCTGAATATAATACTGAAATGACTTCTTATTAAATTTACATGAACGTTATCAAGAGGTGGATTCAAGGTTTGTAGGTTACCAAAACTTGAATTCACAAGCTTCACATGAATTAATGCGATTTAAAAAATGTCTCTGTGATAAAAATAATTGCAATTGTATGTGTAAGAAGTGTATATGTGAGAGTATAAAAAGGCCTTTGGAGGTTTCAAATGTGCAATTTCCCCTACACAAAGAAGAATTTATAGCTTAGTTTTAGTTAAAAATCAATAGATATTGAAAGTCTCAGGGTGGAAGAGGTTTTGATGGCAGCATGCCGATTACCTCCTCCTGGAAGAGGTTCTGCCGGTTGCGGAGAGAGCGGAGCTTGGTCTGTTTCTCCTCGTGTTCCAGTTCCTCCTCAGGTGGGCGAAAGTAGAAGATGAGATCCTGAAGAGAGAGGATGACCGACTCCAGAGGAAGTGACCCTGTCCCTGGTGACTTGTTCTTCCCACTGAGGGAGTCCAATCCGCTGAAAAAAAACAAATAAAATGTAATAATATGTGAATATATATGACTGCATTCTGTTGCAAAGAAGAATTTGCACTCATCCACATTTTAAAAACATATAAATTTACTTGATGAACTGCCTGAAGAGGCCTGTGGTGCTGTAAATCATTCGAGCAGCCTGTGACTCTTCAGTTTGAGAGCGGGACACAGTCAAGGCATCGTCCATATGGCCCTCCTGGTGCAGAATAACCTGCACACACAGACAACACAATTACCACATGACACTGCTATTATTTTCCATTGCTGGTACTTATGTTCTCCTTGAATTACTAGGAAAAAAAGATTTATGAAACCTAAGAAAGTCTGCCATTATCAGTGTTTACTTATTTTACGTTCACTTGTTCCATTGGCAGATTTTTTTCACTTAGTTCAAGCAAAAATATCTTGTATTAAGTGAAAAAATCTGCCAATGGAGCAAGTGAAAATTCTCCAGATTCAAGATGCACTGTCTAAAAACAAGTTCTTATATCTCACTGAAATGTTACTCTGTAGCTGATTATGTCTTATTTTAAGTGTGATGAGATTTATTTTTTTTTTGACTAGAAATAAGACAAAAATACTTGGTCCAAGATTACAAGATTGGTACAAGACTTTGAGTTTTTGCAGTGCACACCACCTGTTTGACATCACTGCCCTCTGGTCGACGCCTCAGGTCAATCAGGTCCCACACCTCTAGGCTCACAGCAGTTGGTGTGGAGCGCCCACAATTTCATTGCACATGTACAATGACAATAAATGACTGTTCTATTCTATTCTATTGTATTCTGTACTTAGGTTGATGAAACATTCACAGTTTTATTTTGAGGTTTTTCACAGATTGGTCATCCTGTATCTCTCTATGATGCTCTTTTTATATGTAGTCTTTTTACTGACCTGTTGTCAGTTAACATTAGTTGCAAATTGTTCCTCTAGCTGTTCCTTTTTGGAGTAATTACTTTTCCAAGCTTTTGTTTTCCACCTGCCAAAGTTTTTGAGGCGTGCTGTTGTCGTCAAATTCAAAATTAGCCTTAATTTTTCTTAAAATGATCCTTTTTCTCAGAACAGACATTTAACATGTTTTCTGTTCTACTGTGAATAAAATATGGATTTATAAACTTTACTGTTTGTTGTATTTAATTTACATTTTACACAGTGTCACAACGTTTTTAGAATTGGGTTTGTATCTCATTTTTATTCCCAGGATAGATCACTACCTTTCTCTTCATCATTCCCAAACGAGCAGCTTTAGCATCCAGGGCAGCATATGTGAGCCACAGGCCTGTAGACACATGCTGGACAAAGCACATGGACTCTCCATACTTAATCTCTGGAATGCCCATTCCCTCAACATCACGCTTTTGAGCCACCTCCACCTTCTCCTGCTCGGGGGAGAAAAGGACAGTACGTGAGAAAATAACTAAAGTCAATGAGAGAATAATTCATAGGATATTAACTATGAATATCCAAATGCACTGAGAAATTCAAATTAAAATGTTGACCTTTGAAGCACGGAAGCAGAACGCAGATAGTTTGGTGTTGGCCTTCTCTGGATCGACCACCAGGAGGCCCTTTTCCTCATCGAGACACAGGTACCGGCCCGTTGTGATGTGGCGAATACGAAAAGACTGTCCCCACTTCATGTGGCTACCACTCCAACTGCACAAAGTTAAAAAAAAAACAAACAAACTATAAAGAAGCCAACAAATCTCTTTCGTTCACTACTATATTTTGATTTTTTGATGCTTCTCATTCTTACCCAGCAATTCAACCAACTAATGTGTGTCACACGACTCCCTTGAGGAGATAATCACCTGATTCTGAGGGGTTCCAGCCTCCACAGGGATCGAGCCTGACTGCACACAGTACCGCCTTCATAATGAGCCATCCTGTGGCACAGTGGGCAAACACATACAGTATGTATATGGTTACACATTAACGGGAAGTTATTCTACTAAGAACAACTTAGCGTCCCTATTTTCTCACCTGCGCTTTTCTTCTCCTTCCTCTGGTGTAGCGATGGCCAGACATTCGTCCATGTGGCCATGGAAAAGCCTGAGAACATGACCTCCTGTTAAATAACCTGTGTAAAGGAACAAACACCCAAAGCGATTCTGTGTTATGTTTATTTTTATGGGAACAAAGAAAAGACAGAGTTGTTTAAAGCAGGTTTGTACCCTCAGCTAGTTCACATCCTGAACTAATTGGATTCATGTTCCAAAGAGTCTGCATGAAGGAAGCGTCCACCATGAGATCTCCACTGGCATAGGACAGATGCTGAGGACAGAAGAGAAGAAGACGATTTTAAAAAAGACATACTGTGTATATGTCTTGTGTATACGTCTCCACTATTGTGCAAAACAAGGAGTAGTCGTACCAGGTATCTCTCAGAGGACACACTGACAAGGATGAGGTCGTCACCCACCCTGACCTTTTCACCTTCTGACCTTTGTTTAGAGGCTGGATGAATAGTCCACCAACATGCCTCACCTGCAACAAGAGTAAACCAAAAAAAAAAACCCCAGCTATTTCCAAATATAGACAGACAACTTCTGTTTGGTAACAACAAGCTGATACAGCACAGTAATCACTGCATATATCCTTTAGCCCAACAACAAAGTGGATATAAACTGCTGACTATTTTTGTCAATCGCTTTCATGATGGCAATAACAACAGCACCAGAGAATAATGAGCTAATACCAGGCCTAAAAATGTATTCAGCTGCATTTCCCTTACCAGTGGAATCCTCTTGTAAGCCTACGTCGAAGGCCAGCTTGTCCGTGAGGGACCGAGATGTAGTCAAACAGCTCAGGTACTGGGGAGAAAGTTTTTTTAGAGGACTCCAAATAGCAACATTTGTGGACATCTTATTCAGGATTACACTTATTCCTTGCTCATTTCTAGCCTTACCATGCCTGAGTGGTGGTGTCTCAAAAGGATGGCATGACCATACAGTAAAGTGCGATGACCTCCACCCTGGGACGACTGAGGTGAGAAATTACAAAAACCAAATCCTTAACAGGCCAAATCAACACAAGTGACTCTATACTTCAACAAACACACTGACCTGATGGGGGAAACATCGACACATTTTTAAAGGTTCGAACGTCAGAAGAAAAGATTTGAGGCTGGTTGAAACTTTCAATAAGTGAAAATGAATGCATTCCTAAAGATCTTAAGGCTCTATTCATTTGTTAAGCCTGTCCTTTATATTGTCAATTGCATGTAGCAACGTTCAATTCATTGATCCTCTATATGGTGTATAGGCTTTTAACTCAAAGTACATATGCTATTAGGATCAATAAAACGCATCTATTCTCTCGGATGTGCTCAGTGTTTGAAAGCATTAGTTCTAATTTTGTCACATATTATTTAGATGTGTGTCACAACTATAGAGTAACCAATAATGACCTGACCAATTAATTACTTTAAACCCTAAATTCATTCAGCATAGATTATAGTCTCAAACACAAGCGCAACATTTAACATTTAGGGGTGTTGACGGGAAGATAAGACTAAACCTTTATTAAAGGTTTAGCACCCATAATCCACTGGTATGAGTTAGAGGCAGGTATGTCAAGTGTTAGGATGATGCTAACAGCTCTAAACTCCATTAGCATTAGCACGAGGCTTGGTTAGGACAGGTGTTGTGTTGGTGATTGTGTTGTGGGCCTTATCCTCAAGAGCGCGCGTTAAGAAGGAGATCCGGGGCTCCAGGGTGTCCAATTTCTCCGTCCAACCCTGACATATGTGGGTGGGAAGCCCTGCTGGGCTGCATGCCGTGCTATTCTCATCCTCTTGTTCATCGGTAGGGAAGCCTGGCTCTTCCACATCTTTCAACTCTCGTGAAGCAGGAACTGTCTAGACTAGTCACGTTAATGCAGCTAATAAAAGGCTCGAAATAGTTTCTCTTAAAGCTAGCTTAAGATCATTGCCTCAGCCGTATCAGGTTTCATTCACCTGTCTTATAAAAGATTTGACACGTTTTGTTTTTTTTCCATGTGCTAACTGATATTGTGAATAAAAGGAGAACTGGGATGTGTTAAACATCATTAAAAATGGACCTGTTATGCTCATTTCCAGCTGCTCATTTTTACTGTTTGACTACTAGAGGGGCCTCATGCTGGGTTTTGGTTCAGCCCCTTTTCACCCAATCGCTCCTCTACCTTTAAAGCCACGCTCCCTTTAACATAGCTGTCTTCTGATTGTCTGGACGGTTTTAACAGCATGTGGATGGGGCTTATGTGCTCTTTGCGAGAAGTGTCTGTTTGACATGGCCATATTAAAGATATCACCTCTTGCATCATACACATCTAAGTGTAGAAAAAACTGTCACGGACCAAATCCTGAGAAGCCCGAGTGTTCTGCTCACAGCGATTGTCTTTACATACAACCTTATTATTTGAATGTTTGGCCACGTTTAGTATGTGCAACCACAACTGTAGCAGGAAATATATGAGGGAAAAAAAGGAAAAGCACATCAGGTCAATTTTTAAGACTCACAAAGAACAATGATCTGAAACAAATGAGCAACATCAAGCAAGGTAAAATAATAATTATGATGAATGGGCTGTTGATGCCTTTTGCACCAAATGCAAATGAATGACGCATTGTGACGCCTTGTCGCTATGTCTCATATTGTGGGATAGATAGAAGTTTAATTATTAGAAAAAATCCTGGGCTCTATACTTGCTTCAAAACTGTGAAAAAAAAATAATCAAATGTTTACCTAAAGCTTTACTTTTTTAAACTTAACAGAGCTGTTTTTAACAGCTCATGCATAGAGACAGTGGACTTGAACCCCACCAGTTGCTAAAAGCTGTACACAGGTGTTCATAACATTCACCTACTTAGGGTGAGGGCTTAACTGATACAAATCGAGATGTGTAAATGATACAGCACTACGCATTTCATTCACTAGGACATCCACTTGCCAACATGACAGGAACAAGGACAGTTGCCAGGTTGGTTGGGACACACATTACAGGAAATAACACACGTTAACAGACATACCCATTTGTCCAAATCGACCGCCTGCTTTGCAAAGAGCAAGAAGGGAAGGGGAGCGGGTATCAGATGGCAAGTAACAAAATCATAATAAAATAAACACCAAAAATAAGTCCATTGATGGTGGTTATGTAGGCTGAAGAAATTTGGTTCATAACATCTCCAGTTGTGAACTTTTAAATTTAAAAGCTCCATCTGTGGTGGAGCAGAAAAATACCACCTACATATAAAGACAGGACTGGCACGAGCCGCTAAACTCTCTCACCCACAATCACATGAAAGGATAAACTGCAAATTTATTTCTCTCTGTCTAAAACAGAGAAATATCCAGGATCTCTTAACCTCACACTGGAAACAAAGTGTTCGGAACCAGGATGTTTTTAAGTATATGTACTTAAAACTCATCGGTTTCTTAATTCACATACTGTTAGAAACAGCCAACTTTGCAATAAGGGTGAGATAAAAAATAATTCATCCATAGTAATGTTAGCTATTGCACATCAAGTAAAACAGACTGGAAATTGTTGGAGGGTATCTGTACCTATTTTTGTCGTTAAACTTGGCTGGGTACTTCTTGTTGACACGGTGGGCATAGAGTTAAATCGGTGTTCAATTACATGTGCATACGTTCAAAAATGTTGTACTTTTTCTTGCCATTTAGGTTTGGCGGGAGTGGGAAACGACACAAAAAAGTTATGCTCAACAACTGCACACAACAAATTGCAAACACAATGACGTTAGCAATTCCAGCTGAACGTGACAACTTTTGTCTGGTGACAGTAAGAAGGACAGTGATAGAGGCAGTAAAATTACATACAGAATATATATTTTTTTGCCATTCAGAGAGACCTTGAAAATCTTCATAATAAAGTATATTTCTTTAGTCGCCGTTCATAAGTCACATTCCTTTTAGCACTCCATGAATCTCTTACATTTCTGAATAATGCTTTCACCCTCTCAATATATTTCTATATATCTACTACTAGTTGCTTTATTTCTGGTTATGACACCCACCTCAGTCATCTCCACTGTGTTGGCCAGCATCTCCTGCAAAGCACGGACCGAGAGAGACTGCTCCAGAATGAAGGTACATATGGCCAGGTCTGGTGGCACATTCTTCAAATGCATAAACAACAGAGAGGTAAGTTAAAGTTGATAAAAATCACGGGGATGTACGGGACAAAGAAAGGGAGGAATGGGTGGCAGAATCTCACCTGAGCGTTGGATGTGGTTTCTAGGAAGCAGAGACGGTTCCCGAAGCCCTCGCAGGAGAGACACAGTTTAATCTGTTCCTTCAGGACGGAGGCAGTGCACTGCAGAACTACCTGGTCATCCTGCACTCAGTAAACAAACAAAGACTTATCAATATTTCTTATTCACTGTTCTTTCAATTTTACATTTTCATGACTTATTCAACTACAGTTTTCCTTGCCAGGTTGTTTTTTCAGGCATTTCTTTTTTATAAAAATGTTTTCACTTCATACTGCAGGCATTCTGTTGTACAATACTGACCTTTTATTGACTGAACTGAAATCCTCTGCAAGAAGTGCGAAAGAGGAAAACTTGCCTACAGCACATTTCAAATAGACACCTGCTGTAAGAGTGCACAGTGACTGAAGTCAAAATGACTAGTACACTTGGAGAAAAACCCTATGATTTAGTATGTTTCATGACTTCACCACTAATTAATCTCTTGCTTTAGTTAGATAATCTATCACAGCGAATGCTAAACCTGCAATAATTTAAGTGCACTTTGAAGCTATGAAACTATTGCATAAATAAATAACAACTTTTCAAATCAATCTTAGTTTAAATCCATCACCACAACAATAACACGACAAAAATAGGTGGCTCTTATGTACGCCTTGATAAGTTGAGAAATTTGTATTTGTAGTAAACAACCAAAGGACATGAGCTTTCAGCACAATTTAAACAGCTGCTTTTACTAAGGTATGGCACAATAATTAGATGTGCGTCTATTCTTTGGGCAGAATGCTAACAGTGAGTAATTTGTTTGCTCCTCGTCAATGCCTGGACGCTCCAGAGACTGTTGTAAATACAGCAATAAACACCCCCTCGCATGTGAACCTCACACCTGACACTCAAAATTCTCAGCTGTTTCTTCTACTCAGTCATTATGTAAGTGGCTCCATCATTTAACCTGAATAATATCCCCTCTACAGCTCTGGACAGATCCCTGACTTTTCTCCCCTCTCATCTAACAAGTAATGAATCATTCTGTCTTCTCATTTCTTGAAGTGCTCGCTGTCTCACCCTGGTGATTCTCCAGCTGTAATGTGTCATGACTTACTGTTAGAAAAATAGCATGCAAGGTCAAAAGCAGCAAAGGAGTTTGCATATCTATGTTTATAGCTTAGCATATAACCGGAAAATGGAAAACGATGCAGAGCTGTGACCTCATAACATCTACTCATCTCTTATGCCCAGAGGCCTCGAGTGTTTCTTTGGCTGAAAAGTGACCCCTCTTCCTTTGGCTGAGCTATCATCTATCTCTCCCTCCTCAGCCTGGAAATGTCTTCTATGTCCTTTCCCTGCTTTGCCTGCTCTGCACTTCAGAAAAGTGGAGCAATGTGTCCTCTCTCTTTCACTGCAGACATGAGCAACAGCACTCAATGCAAGTCAAGAGTTACTAAAACGGCACAGTTTTTTTTAACCTGCCTTTTAAACCTCAGACGTATCAGGAAACAAAATCGGATCTGGAATATTTTGTTCATCTTCCTTGTGCAACAACAATACCTACCTACACAGCACCAAGCTGAGATTCAGACCA
>VOQK01006962.1:7104-20141 GCA_015052645.1 Benitochromis conjunctus
AATAGTCCAACTGTGACCCACTGCTATGTAAATGGTTCAGGTAATTCTTTAAAACACTGCAGTGGTGGCCAAACGGTGAGCACAAATAACAACAAAGTGTTTACATCATTTGAATGATTTAGGACTACTTGCAGCGATCACTTTAATAGACTCCAGTGTGCTGGCACAGACTTCCAGGTTACAGCTTTCCCTGCTCTTTCTCACTGCAATTCTACACAGACTTAACAAGAAGCGCTTTGAAAAAGGCTGAACTAAATGTGTACAACCTAGATGTCCATGATAGGCTTTTGCATGCTTTTGTCTGTAGATGCTTGTGAGCATCAGGAAACAGTTAATGGATAAAAACTAGTGTTAAATTTTCACCTACATTATTGGTATGAGACTTTATTATTTTTTAAGTCAACATAGTTCAACATGTAGTGAGCATTAAATGCATAACCTTTCGCGGGGCAAAGACTTTTCCTAAAAGAAACTGCAATAACCAGTGTGAACCAGAATCAGGGGTGTAAGCACCGGTAGGCACTAAAAACTCTGTTTTGTACTTTTATCACTGGTCATGTATAAATACATTTCTCTGTACAGTGCATAGCTTCTCTCTACTCTCTCAAGTAGCTTGTTTTTCCTTTTTTTTCTCTTCTTTCCCCCTCCACTCCAACCAGTCGAAGCAGTCTCCCTGAACCTGCTTCTGTTGGAATCAACTTCTAGATAAAAGGAAGGTCTTCCTTCCCACTGTTGCCAAGTGCTTGCTCATAAAAGGCCCTCTGATTGCTGTTTTATTTTTTCTCTTTAATATTGTTGGACCTTGATCTCAGCTTTGAGCTGACTGCTGTTGCGAACTGGCTCTATATGAGTAAAATTCAGCTGGACTAAACTTTAACTCATTTGCATTGTAATTTTCCACAGACATTCCTGCATTATGCATTATTTTTTACTCATCTGACACTAGTAACATTTTAAAAACTGTCTTAAAAGATTGCTTTTTGACCCTATTGAGTATATCATATTACAACTAGTAGAAGATCTGAATTTTTTTTTTTTTAACAAATTGCACTGTAGTGAATGTAGTCGATCAATTACAGATAGAGATATCTCCCAACAGTTTTTGTAGACCAAAAGAGAGCTAAAAGGAGACAGAGCATTGTACTTATGTTTTCCAGATGGCCAGCAACATGACTTCAATTGAATGCTAATTTTGCCCCATGAATAATGCATGAGGACACTGGCAGGTTGCCAACATGTGTTACTGCCGCCCCCAAGTGCCACAAACATTCAGGTGGTGCAGGTGTGCAAACCTGGAATACGTTTCGTCTTGCCACCAAGTATTTGATTTTACGTGATCTCTTTCCTTTTTGATAATTACATTTTTTTGTCAATGTTGGCTAAATGCCTTCAATACAATATGCAATTATTAAACTGAAAAATGCGAAAGCCCTCTGGGCTACATGTTTTGTGGGTTTAATGTAAGGATTAGGACTGCATGCTAAAGAACAGGGTATATGCAACAGTTGGCATTAATAGGTGCTGTACTTTCATATCCAGATCAGTGAAAAGCAGAGCAGTATTAGCAACAGTATGAGCAGACTCATTTGGTTTGCCACCAGCATGCCTTTCTCTTTTTTTCACCTCGATTGCCTGCTGTTAAAAGAGGTGTATCCAGCCACCCCTTGTCCACTTTAATTTTTAATTACCATCTTCCGTTCACCTTTGTTATAGTCATGACACGCTCGCGTTAAGCCGTGTACAGCAGGCAGGCAGGCAGGAAGGCTGGAGGAAGTAGGGGTGGGGGAAGAGCTGGGGGTTCGCTTGTTCTGCCGAACAGAGTGGCTAGATTCACTTCTCTAATTATGCAGACAGACGTGCTCAGGGGTGAACTCTGGTACCAACACGCTGCCTCTGACATGGGATCAGGGCCCCAGGGCCAGTTCTAAGGCCTGCTGAGGGATAGGGAGGGTGGGAGCACCGAGAGAGGGACAGCTGAGAACGAATGCACAAGAATAAAAGCAGAGGGATGACTGAAACAGTGAAAATTAATTTTAAATATGTCTGGAGAAAAACTTTACTTTTAATTTTTTTTTAAATGTGAAGACGTTCTGCGCAATTTGCACTAAGTGGAACACTTACTATTTGTACTCATACTAGGTTATTATTACTTCACCAGTCCACTTAAAACATGTTTACTAAGGGATAAAATCACATATCCTCTTGTACTGGTGATCCTCAAACCAAAAAAACAAATAAAAACCATTTATTAAAAATCTGATAGCAAAACGACGGAAGTGATGCTGTTAGTCTCCTGCAGCTCTGCACGAGTAGGGAGGGCTGTAATCGAGCATGTGAATTAACACATTTTGCGAGGCATGTATAATTGATATGAATTGATTCTTTTCAGCTCTGCACAAATGGTCTATTGCTATGCGTGTTTGCATACTTGCAGGGGGGTGAGGAGAGAGGAGTCAGGAGCGAGCTGCCATTAGTGCCAGCCAGTTTGATAGATGCAGTAATTGATGGGTCAGCATGCTGCAGAGCGGCCGCTAAAGCTTTGTTAATTGTCATAAGAAGTTCCGATTGATTGGGGCTGCTGCATTAGTACATACAGTGGAATTGATTAATGTTTTGTTCTGAAACGAATACGTGTAATGGATGGGTTGGTGTGGCACTTTATTTATTGAATTCATTAATGCAAGCCTCGGGACAAGAGTGATGCCAATGGCTAGAAAGAGAGAAAGCGAGAGGAAGAGAGAGAGAGGAAGTGAGTTTTTAAACAGGGGTATTAGCTTGTGGTAACACATACTTTAGAGTATACTGTAAATACATTAACCATGTGCAGATGGAGAGACAGGAGGAGGCAGGCAAGACATTATGCACAGATTTCATTTGGCTTAACATTTTTGTGTACTTACCCATTTGGTGGCACCACAGAGAATAAACTAGCCCCAGAGAATGTAAATGGGCACCAATGGCACAATCATCTATAAAACCCAAATAAGCTAAACATCATATCTTATAAGTTGCTGGTGACATACTTTAGTCCTAAGAGGTTAATCTCCAGGAACAACTGCAATAAACAGACCAACATTATTGGTATCTGACTAAATGGTTTTGACTTCTGGCCATCAGCACAACCTTGATGAAGGCCACAAACTGAAATATTTGTACTATATATTCTATAAGTACAAGGTTTAACTACTTCAATCGTTATGCTAGTTTTTATGACAGGGTTCTGTGCTGGGACCTTTCTGTTTACATTTTAAAAACGTCCCTTATTCAGTATTATTAGAAACATAGCATATATTTTCATTGCTTTGCAGATGATACCCAGCTTTATCTATTCATGAATCAGGAAGACACACTTTTACATCCAGAGTCAACTTTAAAACCAGCTCCCACTCTGGAAACAGACAGCCACTCTACTTTTAAGATTAAGCTTTAAACGTTCCTTTTTTGATAAAGCTTATAGTTAGAGCTGGATCTGGTGACCCCAAATCCTCACTTATGTCTAGGCTACTGGGGGCTGGACTGACCTCTTTTGTATTTATACACAATCATTAGTCAATATTAATGTCTGGCTCTCTTCCGTAGGATGTGTTTTTTTTTCGTCCCCTTTCCCCACCCTCCACCTATTGCCGCAGTTGCCCTGCCCCTTCCTGAGCGTGGTTTTGCGAGAGGTTTCTTCCTGTCAAAACTGAGTTTTTTTCTTCCCAGTTTCCATGTGCTTGCTCATAGGGGGGGACATCTGAATATTTAACTTTCCTCTGTGCCATTGTACAGTCTTTCTTTTACAATATAAAGCACTGTGGGTCAACTGTTGTTGTGATTTGGTGCTTAAAAAAATAAAACCAAACTCAAATTCATCTATGCCTTTATTACAACTTTTTCTTACCAATCATGGTTTATTGTTACAATAGAAAATAATATTTTAATTTAAAAAATAAATTTTTGAAGGCGTTCTCAGGGGCTATATTTTCTGTTTACGGCCTTGACAAGAATGCCTGTGCAGTTACAGGTGAGAGTAGACAGGTTGATCAGGATTTGTAGTTGTTGCCCCTGATAATTTAAATGTTATAGGGAACACAGGGAAAGGTGAGGTCAAGTTTAACACAGCAGCTGAAAGAAGTTAAAAGCAACTTCTCTGTAATCATGTTAAGAAGGACAAGAAAACAAGGAATTTCCCCTTAAAATGGAAAAGTGGAACCTCTTAATTGGGCCACAATTGTGTTTACAGACCTATGTATGGGACTGCTGGATGTAAGTAAAGGGGAAAAAAAGAGAATGGGCGAGAGAGCACACATACACACACACATTGTTGGATGCGCAGGAACTCAAACAATAGTACACAAAACAGCTTATTGCCATTAACAAGATTACATTCTAAACCATAAAGTCAAGCTGTAACAACATGAACATAATCTTGTCAACATGTCAGTGGCAGGATTATAGCAAGGACAGGGGACGCCGGTTTAACCCCGACAACAGTGAGACTATGTGCTGGCTGCTGTAAAATATCAGATTGTATTGCTGATTCTTTTTTTTTTTTGCGCTATAAACAGATGGAGGTTTTTATATACTACTACAGTATTTACAGAGATAACCTTGCATTCAGTTCAATCTAGATATACTAGCTCAGCACTTGACATTTATTGTTTATGTTTCATGGGAAAATATGTCAGTATGTTTAATGCACCCTGGAAGAGGGCCAGCCTGGGCACTTTTAAAGCGCCCTGAGTCCCTGTGCCACTCAAATAACCATGTAAAGCTCTGTCGGATCACAGGCCGGGATAAAAGAGAGATGGGATAGGCAGCAGACAGTAGCTCAGTGACAAAGTGTAACACAATTAAAACAATAAAGTCTCACAAATGAACATGTCACTGTGGAACCTTATCAATTAGGCATCAAAGTGGAGGCCGCCTCTGAGGTGCTTCCACCTATTCCTCCTGTCGTGCAACACCCTAATAACTCCCTCTCTCCCGTCAACCACAAGCCTATTTGTATGCGTCTGAGTTTCCTCCTCGCACAGCGGCATGGTCAGATGCTCTATTAATCTTTCTATATGAACAGTTACTGGCGCTGATGAAATTGGGCCCAATGAGGCGAGCCTCCAGTGGCCGGGATAGACCCCATTCATCTTGATTTGATTCGCATGCTGACACCGGAGCACTCTGATGACAGAGGTTAAGTCAGTGACTGGCCGTTGCCTTCTTGTTTGCTCTTTCAACTCCCCATCTTTAACCACTGGCCGCCCGTAGAAAAGAGAGGCGGGAGAAGCTGGGGGTCATATTGGGGGTGCCTCGTGTCGATTTTATGGGGGCACAAACTGGAACATCCGATAACTCCCACATGGCTGATTTCACCCCCTGTCACCAGTCGCCACGTCTCAAACAAATATACACAGCAGCGGCACTTCTCCTTGATAGCGTGCGACTTGGACAGATCAGAGATAGATGGGGGAATAGAAACAGCTGCCTGACAAGCGGCACCTTCTCTCATCCAGCAATTTCACAGTGTCATTTTGGGATTATTTCATTACTGGCCATGATCCATGACTGAAACTCATTTTGGCCCTGAGTGCTCAAAGAAAATGTGTGACGTGCACTTGAGGAGAGGCGAGTGATGGTAGCACAGCACAGAAGAAAAACTTGGAATACTTAGTTTTGGGCCATTTGAATAATTAATCTTCAATGCTTTAAAATATTCATAGGAAAACTTTAGGTCGTCACTGGATACTGTGCGAGCATAGATTGTTTTTCTTGGCCACAAATGGTTTGGTCTTCTGGTGAGACTGTTTATTTGGGATTTGAAATACAAGTTTAATTAGTATTAGAGCAGTGGCCAGCTAGCGATACCAGTTGTCTGTTTCCATGCTTCGCTAGCCACTGAGACAGCTCACTGAGCCAAGGCTATGATGTCAGTAAGAAAGACATCCAAGGGCCTGCAGTGGCTTGCAGAACTCCATCCTCCAGCGCCTCTTGCTTTAGCTAGGTGCCTCTCATGTTACAGCAGGATTCTAGGCAGAGGATCCTGGGCAGGAAGTATCGCTGCATTAGCACCATTTGATTAATTAAGAATGTTTAATTTCTAAAATGGAGCATGAGACGGAGACATGACTCACAGCTTGCCATTTCCATCCTATCTGTAAATTGAAAAAAAAAAAGGAAACCTACCTAATGATTTGGCATGCGCGGAGGCAACACGATACCGTGCTCATTTTCAGTGCATGCTACGCACTGGCACTTTATGAAAACTAGCTGCTCTTGTTGAGGAGCATGAATGATGAGGTGGCCGTTTGAAACAGGAGCCTCCACTGAGAGAACATGCACAAGCAATCGTTCTCTCTCACACACAAAGCAGACATAATCAGCAGCATCATGAGTGTTGACACACAATGTACCTATATTGCCATTCATTCCTTTTTCCGGCATAATCACCCCATGGTGTTGTCGTAGGTGTATTCAGCTGCATGTTAAGAGGCTTTGTTTATGCTGCTAAATTCGTCCTTTACAAAACCCAGAATGTTAATTGTTCCTTGTCTGTCATATTGCTTTTCATGTTTTGAATGGGAGTAATTCACACCAATGATAGATTATCTCCACTGACTCCACTGTTACCTACGCCAACACACACACACACACTCACGTGTGACAAAATGTGTATACATTCACCACTGGTATTGTTACCTCCCAGTCAGACTCTACTATAAACCGCTTAGACATGGAGGGCTTTACACCCTTTATAGCCTCCCTACCCTAAGTCAGCAAAGAGGTCTGGGGGAGTCTCACACACAGATAAAACAGCTACCGGTGAAGGTTTTGAAGTTCTCTGCATTTCGAACCATTTAACCTAATCTCATGCACATCTTTGGTCTGTGTAGGAAGCCGGAGGACCTGGAGAGAATCCACGCAGACATCGGGGAGAACTTGCAAACCCCACACAGAAAGGCCCAACGTTCAAACCCAGGACCTTCCTGCTGTGAGGCAACAGTGCTAACTACTACCCCACTGTGCCAGCCCACTATAGTTCCCCTGCATTCCTCCAAATTCCATAAATACCCCCTTGTTGACAACGGCCTATGTATAACGTTTTACCCAACAGAGTGCACAAATCACTCCCATGGGCTATTTATAATCACCATTTACCCTAACCACCCTAAGTGTATGTCTTTGGACTATGGGAGGAAGCTGGAGTACCTGGGGAGAACCCACGCATACATGGTGAGAACATGCAAAGTCCACACAGATAGGCCCTGGTCAGATGGTGAAGTTTTCCATTACACTTTTACATAAATCATTCAAGTATTGTAGCTTAAGTGGGGTATATATCAAAGGATTTGCACCCTGTCATAAATAGATTATACATCTATTTTGAATGTTATCAACCCATTGAATGGTTGTTATCAGTTGTTATCAGGCCTATACATATTGCTTGTAGGTAGCTGATTTGGATACTGTATTTTTAGGTTAAATGAAAAAACTAAACTTTGGATGGCAGAGGTGTGGGAGTGGTCTAATCTATTTCAGTCTCTCATCTTTGACACACAAGTTTGAGACGTATCATTTCTTTCAGTGTTCCTTTTGTTTTTATGAACGATTTGTGTAGATTTAGGTACCAGAAGTACTTTGTTAATAATAGCAAAGTCTTGATTCAAATAAACCATTTTAAAAGGTAAAAATGTTCACAAAGTGAGATTGGCTATCTTACTGCAGTACAGCTGAAGACTTATGTACATTTCTACACAACTTCTAGATGTCTACTTAATCTGCATTGCTCTGTTTATCACTGATTACAAGAGGTCATAAGAGCCGAGGAGACTACAAGGAGGTTGGGGAGAAATCTATTGGCATTAGGCTATATGGGACTCAAACCAATTTAATGTTGGTACCTGTGATTACATTTAAAATCGTTCAGGTTAGGGACAGTCAAGCCACAAAGCCTTAAAAAAGATACAGCAGTACCAGTTTTGTTTCAGAGTGGAAAACCCTTTGGTATTAAGAAAGGCCTTTTAGCTCCTAGAGCGTGGGAAAACCGTGCATCAAATTTGGTTGGTTCATGTTATAGTGTGACTGTCTCAGACCATGGCTCTTAACATGATGGCAGTTAATGCAGCTACAAACTGTGATGTTCATTCTTTCTTTGGTTTTAAAAGGGCCAACTGCATTGTGATCTGTTTTAATAACCTTCAAGTCAAGCTTTGAAGTCTGGGAGTTATATTTAAAAATGCTTTTTTTAGGCATATTTGGGATTTCAGCAGCCTAAATAATGTCCCAGCATGCCCTAGTTTTAAACTTTGAAAATCAGAGACCTCTTATAAACCATTTTGGGCTGTTTTGAGATCTGTGCATTCATCTACTCATACAAAGAAAGGGTTTCATGCTGAAGTGTCAGAATGGGTGAAAACTTGCAAATTATCCCTTGGTTGGTTAATGGCAGATGAAAATTATTTCACAATAAATCAAGAATAAATCATAAATGTACTGTTTAGACTACTGGTGGGTGATAGGTAGTTGGAGGTTGGTGGCTATCGTCAGGTGAATTCCTTTATACATTTTTATATACCTCAGTTTGCTTTGGTTGCAAGCAGACTGATGCTGTCATCTGTAGTCTGCATAAAGATGCTGACTTGTCAAAAACTCACCAAGTACTTGCTGAGCAAAGTGAAACTTGAAAAAGTACAAAGCAAACAAGAAATGGAGCAAGTTTGTCTTCACAGTAAAACGTTGTGCCTTACCTCAGCAACCAACATGTTTCAAAAGGTGGAACTTTTATTTTGAAGGCAAACTTTCTCCATTTACAGTTTGCATTGCATTCTTCACTGTTTCACTACACCTGGCGAGTAGTTGGGGAATGTTTGCAGACGAGTTGAGCATTTTCCATGCAAACTATGGATGACCAAAGGAGGAAGTTTTCGGTGCAGCACTGTTTGCCTCTTTCCAATCATTTTCACCTGCCAGCAGCCACTACCCAACTGGTCATGTAACACAGATTATTCCCTACCGACCTCTAGTTGCCATGGGTCACTGACCAGTCCCTGGCCTTTGTAAGCAGCTCCTTCCAAGAGGCCAATTTGAAGTCAGCCAAACTGATAAGTTTGAAGAGGCAAATCTTTTGGATTTATGAAAATCAGACTGTATAATGAGTAAATTATAGCTATTTTTTGCAGATGCCCACTGACAGAGCTCCTAACTGTACTGATGTACATCAAACTAAAATGAACAACGTATAAATTGTAGGTTAACTCTCATTTATTGCTCAATTCTGTTGTTATTTAAATGATTCAAAAAACAAAATTTTGGGGTCACAAGGGAATGTCAGTTATATCTGTCATGTACTGTATATCAGATGTTGTGGAAAGGCATAATGTTCACAGAAATGGTCTCTATAGAATAAAATGCGCATTCTTTTTTCATAGATATGTTCATTTGACAACATTTTGTTGCCTTGGATGCTAGCACAGACAAATTTATCTACAGGGTAATTATTTTTCTGTTTGTCTGGGTCTTGAGATTTGACATCAGGGAATGGACAGGCTTTGGTAAGAAAGTGTGTGTTGTGGTGGGTGTGTGGGTGGGGGGACTTGGCCCTCTGAGATTTGGCTCTTCCGACTGCAGCGGGCCAGATGGGGATAATGGAATGTCATTCTGTCAGCTCCTTGGCTGATTAGGGAGTGTTTGTTATTTATTGATTGTCTTTCATGGTGAATTATCTATGCACAGGTCAGTGCCAGCATTTTATTCCTGGAGCTCTGATGGCCGGCTATTCCCATCCTCACATAAAATCAATGAGTACAAATAAAATGGAATTTTTAAAATGGGGGGAAATTAGCAAACACCTCAGCGCAGCCGCTGTCATGCATATGTTAGCGGTGATCTCACGCAGCCTGACATGAGCCCTGTGTTTCCATGAAAGTGCACCCTTACCGAGTATTCAATTTTAACAGCAGTCTTGTCTCATTCCCTTCCAGCCTTCTCCACACCTTTTCACCCATAATCACTATGTGAGCAACTCCCATCTGTGTCAATGTGTCTGCTTGATCATACTTGTTATTAGTAAAGTAATGCTTTGATTTGAGAGTGGCCATATTGTTAAGAGTTTTTCAAGAAGGGTTAGCTTTAGTGTTTCCATGCTCGGGCTTGACTCCAGCTCTGTCAAGCAATGCTTTGAGCAGTATGCACTAGTTTCTGAATGCTGGTACTGTATAATGTTTTGTATTTGATTTTGTATAATTTGTTTTGTTTTCGTCTTAATCACACTCTTTAATCAATGCTTTCAAGTAACAAAGCCCCCTAGGTAAAGTTGTGACTCCAATATGTGGCAAACACAGAGGACTACATGACCCATAAAAGGTAAATACATACCAGATTTAAATGTAACCACTGCTTCTGAAGCTCTGTCAGTGTCTCGGCACTCCTGCGAAATGTAGATGAGTGAAATTCCCTTTTTGGCCACATGCAGGTTTGCAGTACTCACTGGATCTCTTCCAAAGTGTTGCAAAGTGCTGGTTGTCTCCTTACATGATCCATATTATAACATATTATGGCACTGCAATAATCTGTCAGTGTATCTGGATACGAAGGTAACAGAGATGAAATTTGACCCGAAAGCAGATGAAGTGGAGAAATTAGGACAATGTCTAGTTACTGATATATATTTTAAAGGAGTGCTAACATGCTAATTTCCACCTAGATATTATCAACTTGGACTCTGCTTACATAGCTTTGTGTGAATGAAAGTTCAAAATAATCCTTATTTATGTTATACAGGGCTTTTCTGCAGATCTACAGTTCATTTGCTGCTTGAAACAAGCTGTTTTAACGGACACACAAACACACAAATGGAGAGCGCTCACCTTCAACGTAACAGTTGAACCTTTTAAAATATGTTGGTTGTAGCAGTAAGGCACAACTTCACTTTTCCTTTTCATTGTTTGCACTGCACTTTTGAAGGTTTCACTACAACTTGCAGAGTAAATGCTGAATGTTTGCAGACAAGTCAGTCTTCCATGCAGACTATGGGCGTCTATGGAAATCTGCTACCAACCAAAGCAATCACAATGATTTTTTTTAGTCCAGCACCCGCTTTGTGACTGCTTTCACCTGGCCTCATTAGCAACAGGGAATCACTAACCAGTCTCTAGGCCTGTGTGATTGTGGCCCAAGCTGATCATATTAGAGACATGCACTGTTGCTGACATTATACAGATCCAAGAGTTAAAAAAAAAAAGAAGAAATCTCAAGGATTATAGCGCTTAGTGTGACGCCCGAGCTTTTAGTTCACATGGATTACGTTCACATATCCTGATTTCCTCATGATTTTAAACTTTAACCTTAGTTAATATAGTTAATTTAGCAGATTTTAGCAGTTTACTTTTGATAGTAAAAAGGAAAAAGCACAATATGTCACCTTTAAACACCAGCAACTTACAGAATGACGTGGTGTTGTTGTACATCTGCACTCTTCTATCCTAGCCTTCATTTATTTAGTTCATTTCTCTTTGACGGGGTACAGCTACTATTTATGGTGCTCAAGAGTCGACAGATGTCACGACTGCCTCTCCTTACACAAACCCATTCTCTTCCTCTTTCTGCCTTTCTGTGTTGTCTGCAATGTTTGTGTGCTCGAGATGGATGCAGCCCTCTTTATTAGATAGCATCAGTCTTTTGTCAGACGACTAGAATTGCTCAGTGGTGGCTGTCTGCGCCACTGCACTGAATTTCGCTCGAGCCCTCTGAGGCCGATCGCTCAGGCTTTTTGTTTAACCTGGCGGCCATGTGATGGGGCTCACTCGGCCTCGTCATCCCGAGCATAAAAGGCGTTGGTGTCGGGCCTTCTTCACAGACCAAACGGCTGTCCTGGGCGCATTGACTTTCTGTCAGTGCCTGCCCGCTTATTGTTTGTGAGTTTGATTAAAAAAGAAAAAAAAAGGAGGAGGAAGACGAAAAATGCAATTACTCAAGTTGGAGGAAACCGAATGCAGACCTCATAGAGATAATCACAGACTAATGTGACATTCCTCCATCACCACAGCAACCAGAGAAAAGCCTGTGAGCAGCAGAAAGTAGTATGGGAGAAAGAAAACACACTGCTGTGCTATACAGGAACAGATTCCACTCTCCTGTAAACTTTTGTTTTGTTTTTTTTGTTCTTGGATGTCCTTCGCTCTTGCAGAAGTATAATGGCTTGTTGTGCACAAATGGATCTTTACGAAGCATCACAATCGCATCTGTTTCACAATGCATCCATTAAAGTAGCTGAAGTAAAAGTATTGTGCTGCTACAGTACATCTGGACACTAAGAAGTGTTTCTGTCTCAAGCTGGTTGCACATTGATGCTGAAGAAGCCTTAAAATCAGAATCATAAAGATTCACTAAGGAAATAAACCAGTGTAACTGAGGCAAACACCCCCAAAAATGTGTTACTTCCACAGGCACACACTCACTTACACTCACTTAGTGACTGCGGGTGGTATATCTGTGCGTGGTGCGTCTCTTAATTTCTGCACAGTAAACAGCTTCCAGATGCAAGAGTTTCCTGCTGGCCCCGCCCAGTCCAGATGCCCAGTCTGCCAGCAGATCTGCCTCAAATTGGGCACATTTGAGCAATCATTTAGTTCCCATCTTCCTGAAGGGGAAACTTTTATTAATAAAGCCTTTTCATCTCTGATCTTTGATTAAAATTGGTGGTGCTGGGGGTGGTGGGAAGGGATAATGGCTTAGCCATGTGAAACCAGGTTGGAGGCTGACTGCATTAAGTGGAACTTGTGTTGGGGGAGGTGAGGTGTTGTTGTTTTTTAATGTTTGTTGCAGCACAGTGGAAGGAAGCTGGTGATAGGAAAGAAAAAGGACATCCTCTGCTGTAAGTGGTTCCAGGTTATCTGACCCCCATACTTACTCGAGCATGTTGCCCTCAGCCACAAACTCAAGAAACTCCTACAGTGCTTTAAATCACCCATACACCACTGCCTCTTATCTTAAGCTGGAGGTTTCTAATTATATTTTTTGGGGTTTTGTAAATAAGGCGAGAGAATGAAATGGAGATGTCATAGGGA
>VOQK01006962.1:62257-75291 GCA_015052645.1 Benitochromis conjunctus
GCTGTAAAAAAAAAAAAAAAAAAAAAAAGAAAAAAAATTGCAGGTGCCTCCTCTCTTTAATCTACTTCTCCATTCACCATTATCTTATATTTGGGTATAAACACACAGACTGTGCAACCCGATAATATGCAATTAAAAACAAAGATCATTAAAAAGTTATTGGTGTCTGCCTAATTACTATAACTTTACCCCCCTTATAATGAGCGTGCATGGCTATTGATTCGAAGCAAATCTCCCTTTCCTCCTGGAAAAAAGCAGGTAGTTACTTTGTGTTAAATCATTAATATAGTAATGATTTTTCCAGAACACTCTCAATTAAGACCAGAGCAGAAAATGACCCAGGGGAGTTGAAGCTCACGCTCTTAAAAGTGTGATGTTCCAAATATATCGTTGCTTCTCTCACTGGAGAATATGGATAGAGGTGAGGGGTGTTTCTGAATAATTTAAAGCAGGAGCTTGTTGATTAGATTGTGCATAAATGTGTTTCTATGTTATGGGACTGTAACTTTAATGTAATACCATACGTGCTAATATGCTGCACTGAATAAGCATTTTGTGAATAGTCAGTGATGTAGTGGTATGGCTCAACCTCCAGGAGGTGACAGAGAAACCATCTGCCGGGATGGGAAATTAATAAACCACAATAAAGAAAAGAAAAAAGACTGCAAACTTTGACATCATCAAAAGTTCAAGTGTGCCTATGAATATAAAAAAGATCACGACTAAACAGAATAGTGGACCCTTTTTGATTGCTTCATTGTGGACACAGGTCAGCATGGGCTCACTGCTCCAGCCGTATTCTGACACCTTTCCTATATCAAACATTGTGCTACAGTAGCTCTTCTGTGGTGTAACAGCACATTGCGCAGACTTGGTTTTGCATGTGCATCATTGAGCCTCTACCAGTTTTGGTAGTTATAACCACTGAAAACTCAAGAAGGCCAGCTGTGGCGCTCGGTTATCTAACCATAAAAGTCCCTCAGATTTCCACCTCTAATATTCCCAGCCTGACCACATAAAAAGAGCACAATGATGCGTTGACGTCACTGGGCTAACATGCTCGCAAAACAATCAAAAAGCTGGCAAAACAACAAATTTTGGACAAATGAAGGCAAGTTACAGTACTACTAACATCATTCTAGTAAGGAACATTTCACATTTCTTTATTGACATTGCAGTAATTTATTCAGAGAATACATGTCAACCTTATGAAGTGCATGGAACCTGTTATCCATTATCCATAAATGTAGAAAAAAGCTGGATAAATGAAAACTTTGACCTGTTGATGTAAAATTTGTGCGCTTAAACTATTTCCCAGTTGTGAATATGAAAGAACATCTGAGTCATGGTTTTCAGGTTAGCATATGTCATCTAGACTGTCTTTGTAATTCAAATCCTGCTTTCTCTGTAATCTCTGAACCCCTCCCCCTGAGCCATCTGAGGGACTCCAATCCTTGATTCGTGCTCCAACAATTAGATCATTTGTTCGTCTATTATCTCAACACCTGCAAGAAAATCTGTCTCAATTTTCCCCTCTGCTTCTGATCTTGTCTCCCTCCCTTCTTCTTCTGTGTCCCCACTGAGATGCTGGTTCCACCCCAAGCTGCTTGTGCCTCTGTCAGGAGGCTCTTGGACACTGCCATCCCAACATGCATTGTGCACATGCCAAGAGCCTGTGCCAGTTCAAGCCCTTATAGCACTGAATACTTGTTGTGACCCTGCCTCTTCTATTCTTTGCGCTCGTTTGAGGCCCCTGTGCCAAGCGCACACACAGAGCTCAAGTAGGGATATACAAAAAACATCGAACTCTCCCTCCCTACTTTCACTCAGAGCCATAATATTCACTTAGTGAGGACAGGAGTGGCTGGAACAAAGAGACCTTTAGGTCTGGGCAATGATTTGTTATAGTCTCCATAACCACAGTTTACAGCAGCTTCCTTTTGAAATGCTTGACATTTTACTTCCTATTCCTTAGCTATAGTTGCCGGATACAGTGCGTCATCTTTGTTTGACTTTATCACACGTGAAGAGCCGTTTAATGTCATTGCCTAGGTAACCAGCAGGTTTTTGGCAACGACGCAGAAACGGCCAATTTGTCAGTGGAATGTGGGGAAGTGTCAATATGAATCTATTTAATCCCTCAGGGCTACAATCAGGACATGATTTTTCATATACATATGAGAATATTTTTTATATTAATTTCTCACACTTTTTTTTTTTTTACAGCTGACGACAGATGGAAGCGATTGGTCCAACAGAGCCAGGCGGGGGAAAAGGATAAAGAAGTGAGGGCAGAGAGATGTTTTAAAGGGGACAGCAGTTCTTACAGCAGACATCTGCAGCATACATATTTACAGCATAGTATACAGAGTGCAGGGGTGATTAGACCTTTCACAAAAATTATTCTTACTTTCACTGTTAAACACCAACTGAAGTTTAGTGAACTTTTAATGTGGACTGTGGTGAAATGTACTAACAGCAGTAAGCAATTGATGGAGTGGTCTAGAACTTTGGAGATGTGGAGATTTGGAATTAAATCTTATTTTCATTGCACGCAAGGACAAACAAAAGGACAATAAGAGCACCGTGCAAACACAAAGCTAGCAGCAAAGAACCCAGAGCCACGTTAAAGCCGGTTGTCTCCCGACACCAGCCAAGCAAAATCTGATCTTCAACAGGTAACAGAGACTGAGATGAGAAGTCAGTGCACCCTCCAGTTCTACATGTACCCGTTTCTACTATAGAATCTCTGTGGTGATTGGTTTGTAGTGCTTGGCCTGTTTTTCAATGTTGCTGTCAGCTTTGTGTTTATACTTAAACACTAAAAGAAAGATCCTGTGTCCTCATAAGGGTTAGGATTTGTGTCAGTGTGTGAAACTGTAGCCTAAAGTTTATACTGTTACACGCTAATTATATAAGAGTGGCTCTAAGGCCATGTTACACGGTAACACAAAAGTAATGTAATGAATGGTGGTAGTGTGACGAACTGAATTCTCTAGGGAGTATTTAAGTATATGTATATACTTGATTAATGATTTCAGCCCAACGCTCTTTATTATATGTATTTCTATCACTATATTCAGAGGAAATTCAGGAATATAATACACCTAATAGCTATGGCTCGCTACAAACGTCTGACAATAATAGTAAAGATTATATGTTGAAACAAGTTGTGACATTAAAAGGATGACTGTCAACATCTTCACACTTCTTGGGCTTTGGGATAAAGTCAGATAGATGTCTGTGACCTCTGTCTTTTATTGAAGATCCATGCCGTGACAGTGTTCGAGCTCCCCTGCTGTACAAACTGAAGAACAGTGTGTCACAACGTGGCATTTATGTTCATGTGACATTATCAAAATGCTCATATGACAGCCCACCAATTATGAATCCTGACGAGAAGACACCGGGAAACATCTTGCACTCGCGCTCTTGCTGACGTGACCTTTTTACCGAGATCCTGCGTTCTTCCCATCGACATCCCCCCGTGCAGCCCTCTGTTTCTTCTATTCAAAGCTTCATCCTTTTCATCCCAAGGTAAATCCCATTAGGTGGATGTTTTGTCGCGGAAGCGATTCTTTTTTTTTTTAGCCACGCAGTTGTTATTTATTGGCTGCTGACAGGCCTATGAATTCTGGGGCAAAGTGAAACTCATATTGTTATCAAAAGCATAAAATTCCTATCACTTTAGATGTCAGAGCAGAGACAAGAAAATGAAACAGGTACTCATAAAGGCAGTGGGTGTAATAAATCAGCCAGGAGGGCCCGAGAAAGGAGACGCTTGATTAAATAAGGGGAATTAGGTATTTTTGCAAAAGCGGGAAATAACATTGATCTACACTCCTGTCAGTGAAGACGCTTGACACCATTGTGCATTGTCTATTTTTCCTGTGTGTTTATAGTTTATCAATCTCCCTCCGACAGAATGATATCAGTGAGAGAATATCCTGCATCCTTCGGCCGCCTTGTTCTCTGTTGCTGGAAAACTGGGGGCAGACTTATCCAGGTTCTGAGGTTGCCTTCTTTGATTTCCTCAGCAATTGAATCACCAATCATATCCTGTAGCTTTGTTTACCACGACATATGTGAAATGAACCAATAGGGCTACTGTTTTTCCTACAGCGCCATAGGCATCAAGAGGCAATTTAAGGTCAGTCAGGGGTGATACTCTTCTCTAGTTTATACCAGGGTGCAATCAAATTTCGTTGCATTTTATGGGAAATCACTTTGGGCAAATAATTCCTATTTTTCAAGGGAATGTTGGATATCTATTTAATGAGAAGCGGTCTTGTTATTGTAAGAAAATCCAATAAATCTTCGCACTTTGCCTAACACAACAAGCAATCTTTTGCTTGTGTAGCCTGTTGAAATAACACTATATATACTCTCTTCTTCCACTCAATCTTGCCCCGTGGAAGCAAGATGCAATGCAAGAGATCGAGCTTGTGCGCGCTTTAAAAGTAAACACATAAAACATGGTTGAACTGATACTTTTAATTTTCTTTGTTGCAGTTTTCTTTGTACAAAGCATAAAAAATGACACTGAAAATACGAGTTATGACTCATGGCCAATTGCACATCCGTCTAAAAGCAAATTCTGCAAAGCCAAGTTTCTTACCCTAATTGCACAATTTCAGTAACGTCTCTCCCGCTTTGATTTGGAGGTGTCTGCATGGCTGATAGGATCAGTGAACTCCGAAGAGTGGGGTGACGACCTTCCACCTCATCCATCACTCGCTGATGGACATGGGAAGCCAGTCCCTGACAGGTTTGGCGGATAGGCGGGGGTGGAGGGTGAAAATGGGGTTAAGGATAGGGCCGGAGAAGGATAGGTGCTACCACACCATGGTGGCTGGAAGAACAGGGGCGGGGTTGAAGGGGGGAGCAAATGGAGAGAAGTGTGGCCAGGATTGAGGTCAGGGATGTATGATTGGGGTATAAGATGAGCCTGGTTAAATGTTTGCGTGGGGGGACAAAGATGGATTATGTGACTGTTTATGCATATCTCATGTGAGGGCAAATAAACAAGCGCCGCTCACATCACATTTGCCATTATTTTATCTTTCTTTAGCTCTTTTACAGCAAAGGACATAAAAGCACATCAGTAGTTTTGGTTCAGTTCTCCATCCAACATTTGCGAAGCAGGAACTCAGTCCAATACAAATGATAAATCTGGTAATCGGGAGCAGTGTCACTCTATTCTCCAAATCTTGCTGAGGTGTAATGAGTCTCTGAGGGGCCACTTGTTCCTTACATCCAGTGAAACAAGCACCAACATCATCAATCTTCAAAGAGGCTAAAGTGAAGTCAACTTCTGTCTGAAGGTGCTCCCGCTGATTTCTTCACGTGAGCTCAGTGGAAAGCCCACGTTCCCATCACATGTGAGAGCGTGCGTGCGTGGGAGAGTCGGGTGCGGTTGCACGCTGTGCAGACAATGAGAAGAAAACCTCCGACCAAAACGCAGCCAAGAGTGAGTGACACCACAGCATGAAGCAGGGATGTAGTGCAAACACATGCACACACAGACACACTCACAAATGTTAATATGGAATGGGTTCAGTGACATTTGACCGCGGTCATTCAATTGCCTGTCAACACCATGTACTCTCATCATTTTGTGCATGACTGTGCGATCATATGTTTTCCTCTGTCTGACCTAAATGTAGTTATGTCTAGACACCTCTTTCTTTCTTTCTGCTGCTGCATTGCTAATATTGTGCAGCTCATGTCAAAAGTTTGCTTTTTCAGGAAGTTAAACAAGACTCCTTCCCCTCTCCTCGCAGACAGCAACTTCATGGTTGGCATAGCGAAACCAGGAACAGGCAAGGGTGAGCTGCTCAGTTCACTCTCACTCATGAATCTGAGGTTTCAGTGTATTCTTTTTACGTTGGTTTTGATTTCCTTTTAACGCTTTTTAAAAAATCTACCAATAGGCGAATAAGGAAGCTCGCATGTCCTAAAGCCCAGATCAGATTAGATATTATTCTGTAAATAAGGATAAAGTATTGTAAGACAACAGTATTGGAAAACAACAGGGCTTGACATACATACTGCATATCATAATCTTCAGGGAGATTTAAGTCGGAGTAATTTCCTCTGATTGATCCTGCTGTTTCTGCCTGGTGCTTCTGCTTCTTCAAAATATTTGTGCAGATGACAACATATGTCTCTGTCCTGTTTTTGAGTGTCGCCATCAGCTCTGGATTGAATACAGTAAACACATACACACAACTAACACACAACTACACATGTTATCTGGTAAAACAACAAGCTGCCCTTGCTTGTCTTCTGCCGGTCGGGGCCTCAGTGGGATGGACAGTTTGTGAAAATGACAGGACATGCCAACAAATTGCATCACTTCTGCCTCTGTGGCCGAGGACAATGGGCCACCATATGCCGAAGTGGGGAAATGAATGGAGCTCATTTGTGCTGGCACCCTGAGCCCCAGCTCCCCTCGACCCTGCTGGGGCCTCTGTGGCACCGAGGCCGACACAGACAGACGAGCCCACCCTGTACCACACAGCTACGCTGCTGTCCAACAACACATCCCATACACCGAATCCAACAAATACAATTTGGGTTTGTTGAAAAAAAGAAAATAGAAGGAGATGAATTAAGGGGAAAAAAGTGAAAACAGTTTGACATTTGGTACCACTTCCCTAATTGTGGCTGAGAGGGCATTTTACATGATCACAAATAATTTTTTACACTCCACCCTGAGAATGCAGTCTTACTGTAATCAGAGTTCCCAGAAGTTTGAATATTTTTCACGGAAAACTGAAGTAAAAAATTATGCATTACATACATACATACATGCAATACATACTCTTCTTGTAAAATGATCTTTATACTACATTCATATTCAGTATAAATGCATATTCAGGTTGTGCTGGTCCCTGTCTGTAAGAGTAGCCCTGTTTGCCCGTTTGTGTTTTTCTGTGTCTTTATTTGTGTGTGTGTGTGTCTGTGTGTGTGCGTGCGTGTGTGTGTGTGTGTGTGTGTGTGTGTAGGCCTGGGATGATAGCAGATGATTAAGGAGTGGCTGCTCTGTTGACATGAGATACTAATGAGGATGAAATGAGAAGGTCAGGGCTCGTCTCCAGGAGGGGGGACACCCTCCTCCCACCACCATCACCACCAGCAGCCCCCACCACCACCCCACTTCGGCTTCCTCCGTCTTGAACGGATGGCTAATCCTCATTTTTAATCGGCACAGGAAAGTACACACACACATACAAAACACACACATGTACACACAGAGGTGCCTCTGATCAGGCCTCTGCATCTTCATAATGGAGGTAATTAGCAACTCAACAAGGCTAGCTCAGCATTATGATTAGCACTTCTTTCTGAGCCCACTCAAAATCTGACCAGGGTGGCCTGTGCTGTCAATCCACGCGGCGCTACATTGGGCCTGGTAGTTTATTCGCTTTATTACTGGTTGCCTCATGATTTATCAATCTAAATGTTACTCACACAGAGAACCCGAATTCTGACAGGCTGTGGCTGTTCTTTATACCCAAACCCCAGTCAACAGATAGCACACAATAATTATTAATATGTAAATCTTTATTTTGTATCAACTGAAAGACTTTTGGGGTGTTTTACTAGCTGTGCTAACCTAAAAACAGCAGCTATAAATCAATCAGCGAGTCACGAAGTGATGAAAAAAGAAATATAATGAAAGGGAGCGCAGATGATGATAGAAGTACGGCTGTCCAGCGATGCAGCAAAGTGACCTGTGTGAGTGTGGCTCTTATTAAAAAAAAATAGGGTGTAAGGGTCTCTATCAGCATGCTGAACTGTTGACCCTGACACAGAGAAGGAAGTGCTCAGCCAGCTGCTTACTATTTTTCATCTCTCTGGATAGACCTCAAAAGAAAGGTGGTAGTGAAGGGGATGTGGGTGGGCGTGAGGTGGCATGAGATCGGGAGAAAGAAAATGGGTGGGTCCGTTCATAAAAAGAAGTCGGGCTTGTGAAGTGCAGCGAAGTGTTTGATGGAGGCCTCCTGAGCTATGATGCCTGTGATTTTTAAAGAGCGTTGGGCTCAAATCGTTAATCAAAGGTTGATGCGTATCAGGATGACCTCCTCCACACACACAGCAAAGCCCCACCTTAGCCAGGTGTCATTTTTCAGACTCCGTGAGATAAGGATCCTCAGGTTGACACCCAGCTCAAAGCAAGTGTTGATATGATGTAAGTCTGATTTATGTGTGTGTGTGTGTTTGTGTGATCATGTGTGCGTTTCCATCAAGAAAGCATGAGGAGGAACCTTTGTAGCCTGATATAAACTCTGTTTATTACTACATGTACTATTCCCTCCAGAGGGAGCTGTACAAAGTCTGATAAATTTCCACACTTGTGTGAGCACTGGTTGTGGCTGCAAGTGTGAAAGGATCAGAAAATCTAGGAGCTGCATGGTTAGAACAAAATGAAATCTCTGAGGCCCATTTCTCATCTCTTAAGGCTGGCAGCTCAAGCTTCTATAATATGCAGAACACATGAAGCACATCAAGTAGCATGGGTTTGAACAAAAAAGTTAATAAGTTAAAAAGGTTGAATAAAAACATTATTTCAATATTGATAGACATAACTGTTTTAGATTCTTCTTTGACGTTACTATATCAATTTAGAAAACCTTTCATTACAACCCATTGTTCAACAGCATGTGCCACACTTCATGTTGCCTTTTCCTGTAATTCGTCATCTGTGCATATAATTATACTTATGAGTTCTGATAGAAAGTATGAGTACGGATCATTTGTTTGTCAGGACTCGTTTGTGCATTTTTGTCCCAAGTAAACTACCTACCACTTAAAGCTGATTTCTTCTATTGCGAGGCATCACATTCCTCCTCCTGTAACAAAAAATAAATAAACAAATGATAATAAGAATAAAATTGCACAGCTGTAGAATTCATAGGGAGGGGTTTTGAATGTTTTCAACTTACAACATTAAGCTTACAAACAAAATCTCTGTCTTCTTTTTTAAACTTTGACAAAAAAAAAGTTATTTTTTTTCCCTTTCTTTACCCACCGTCTGCAGTTAGCGCGCAAGTAAATTACATTAAACTTCACAAACATGCTATGTACTGAGTTTCGCTATCTAGTGTGATCGCTCCCGCTCGCTCTGTTTGATCAAGAGCAAGGGGGAGAGAAAGAGTGGTATAGAGAGCGAGAGAGAGAGAGGAAAAATGAGCCTGCCAGTGGTTAATTGAGCATACAGATTCCTAATGTGTCAGGCGGTGGCCTTGCAGATGAGGGATGGCACTTTTTTACGATGCATCTTCCTTTGTTTCCTCTTTAAGGCTAATGAAGTCAGCCTTCCAGTCGCCACCTGGGCCGGACGTTCAGCCACCAGAGACAGTTTCACATCCCCATTCACAAAGTCTAGCGGCGAATCGTCATCTCCGACACCCTCTCCACCCCCGACCCTTAGCCAGCCAGAAGGTAAACACACGCACATGCAGCGACACATATAATGAAAGGCTCAATTTTGGGCATGCTCATACACACTGCTCCAAATTTATATGAAAAGGCATGCACATACGCACCAGTCGAGCTTATTAGTTGGACGTTTGTGATAAACTAACACTGTAGGCCAGCGTTTGTAGCATATTCATTATCAAAGCTGCAGACCTGTTTATTTTTACTGTCTCAAAACAGCAAGCATCCATTATCCAAAGATTTTTTTTTGTCTCTCTTGCTTGTCTTTTCTTTTTTTCCTACATGCCTTTAGGTCACCCACTAATGAGCTTAACACTGAGGAAACGTGGAAGCGATTAGATGAGGCTTGGCTGTTTGAACAATGGGGTGATGATATTGTACCTTATGATTACAAGCATTTATATCAACAGAAACAGGGGAGGAGAAACAAGACAGGCGAGAAACTCTGTAGATTTCCATGTGCACGCATGGCTGGGTGACTTTACACGGCTTTCAGTGTTTGCAAGCAACTAGTTATTGATGATCTCAGTTGTTGGCAGCCTCCGATTCCCTCCTTATCCTTGATCTGCTTTAGCAAGTTAGGCCTAAACCTCCCTTAGTGCCATTTTTTCTCTTTACCGTGGCAACCCAGGCCAACTAGCTCTGGTCACCCAAACATGTTCAAGGTGCTCCATGGCCATATGTTTGCTCACTGGGGAGGGAAGTGGGGAAGAGCTGGACTGTATGACCTTCACCCAGGTTGAGCAATGAATACTCTAGGCTCTGCACACTTGGGTTTATGCCAGGTGAACACAGTAGTCGAGCATCCCAGACATGCAACTGGATCCCAGCAAGAATTTCACCGCACAAGAGGCGCAAAATGGAAAAACAAAAGGGTGTAACTGTTGGAAACTGTTAGGAGCAGAAGCTCAAAGTGGTGTTTAAGGGGTGACATACATTAAAAATAAATAGCCAAATAGTTTCTTTTAAGATGTTCACATATAGTTAGCTCAAATATAAAGAGTTCGATTATTAAGACTTTGGCAAATTCAGAGGACAGTCTGGCCTGATGTGTCACGGCACCAATAATGGCATGGAAAGTGCATAGAAACTGGTCACAGTGTAGCATTTGCGAGGCAACGCCTAGAATTTGGCTGTTTCAACAATCCTTTCGATTTCCTTTAAGTCCAACTCCAACTTCCATTTTTCAGGTTGTTTCATTATATGATATCAATTCCCCGTTTAGAAATATTCAGCTCTGGCAATTTCCAGAAACGCTGTGACACAAATGCCTCACACAGTAGCAGTAGTTCCCTGTTTTAGTTCTCTTGGGTGACAGGCAAAAGTGTTGTGGCTTTACAAGCACTGCGTCAAGATTATAAAAATAACCTGTGACTTTCTCTTTCAGTTGGGGCATTTTTACTGTTACAATTATGTGGCAGTTTTTAAAGGACTGTATCTAGTTGAAAGTATTTTTCTTTGATTTAGTAACTAAATGTCAGAACAATATTAATAACGGAGATCACACAGAAAACAAATAACTTGTTTTACACATAGTCCATCCAACATTTCAGGCTTTTTATACTTGTAACTGAGAAAGTGTTTATCACAGTTTTTCATCCTTCTATATATAACATGTTTATACATTTTATGTATGCTTAAAATCCACGGTAAATTAAATGTCATTGTTCCCCAGCGGCCTTCCCTTACATCATCTCTACGCATTGCTTTGTTTTAACCTCTTTAACACGTACATCCTCTTGAATTATTCCATCTGCATGGGTGCAAAGTAAGCAACAGATTAAACCTGAGCTGATAACTCAAAATGTCGGCATAGTTGAGTCAACAAGGGACCTTTATGGGAAGGGAAAGGGCTGAAGGAAAATGCCATTACTCTCCAGATAATTTAAACATGTGTTGGCATTTATCTTGGTGGTCCATGTCCGAACACTAATGACAAACTCTTGTTATTAGTGGACTGAATCAAAGCCAAAGGCATGCCCACCCAAAACTTTAATCCCTTAATGTTCCCCACTCTCTAATTTGGTATTACAAAAAATTATGCTCGACTCCTAGGTACACCATTTCTTCAAAGTAAGTATAAATAGAGTGAAACAAAACACATATTTGACATGGTTTGGTGTTTTTTTTTCTTTTTTTTTACATCTCTCTTTCTGTCTTTCCATCATGGTCTTTCACCACCAAACTTTGTTTTCGTGGGAAGATTAAATATTTCTGCTTGAGAAAACCCTTTAAACTATGAAATGACTGCTGTCACTGACACACAGAACCCCCATCTGTACACACACACACACACACACACACACACACACATCACGCTCCCCTGATTTTGGATGGATAGATGGTTGGGAAGGGTTGGGGGGGGGCAGAAATATATAATCTCCTGAAAAGAATGAGGCCCTCTGGGATTTTGTCAAAGTGGCCCCTCTCTGCACCAGGATTGGAAGAGAGCAGGGAGGGAGTGCTGGTGGTGTTCTTGCTTGGGAGGGGGGGGGGACTAAAACATGGCCACTCCACACTGTAACCTGAGCCAGAAGGGGGCCAATCTGTCAAATAATTAGCTGTTGCCCGGCACAAAGGTTTTATTTGCAGGAATTTCATCGAGGCAGGATTGAATAATATGTCTGTGTATTGTGCGGGGTCATGGGAACATCATCTCTTACTGGTGGGCCATAAAAGACGGCTAAATGATAATGAGAAAAGGCTCTGGTAATTCAATTCCTCAAGCGTTGGTTTCCATCCTTTTTCCTCCCCCACCCCTCCTCTCTTCCTTTCTCGCTGTCTTTCTGTCCTTTTTTTCTCTGCCCGGCTAATTGCGGAACTTCATGTTGATGCTGAAGTGGCTTTATTCAGTGTGCATGAAAACACACACACACACAGTGTGCGCTTTAGCTGCAAAGAAAGAAGACGGTTTTAGATCATTTTTTATTCACTCAACTCTTATTGCTTTTTATTTAGTATAGAGTTCATGAAAGACTAACTAAATATACAGGATTTGCCTCTCCAAGATCTGAAGCTTTGTTATGCAGGCAGTGGAAAAATAATAAATGAATGGGTATACACATAAAAAACACACATAACAGAAGCTATCAGAGAACAGATTTAAATGCACTTGATATTTTGCTGGTAAAACACAAATGAATAGATAATAAGTTGGATATGCTTCACACTCCCAAACCCACTGGCTCAGTTGTCTTTTTGTACACTGACCTCTGACATCTGAGGGCAGCCAACCAGGAAGTGGATAGTGTTAAAAGGGATTGACTGGTTTGTGGTCTATAGATGATTGTTTATATCATTCCATACTGGAGGTTTGACCTTTGGCGACCCTTCTGTGGACCAATCCGCTGAGAGCCATGACCTGCATCCATTTGCAACGGCGCTAATTAGCTTTGACGGGTCTGTGTTTGCGTCGGGGTTGTAAAATGAAGCCCTGCAGTGCCCTGATTGAAGAAAGACCCGGCTACTCCACTTTAGGCCCACCATTTCCTCCCGCCAAATGTCAAACACATTAAACTTAATGTACCAGCAAATCTTACTCAATTATTTGTATGTTGTTGAGGTGTGTGTGTTTGTGCGCCCGTGTG
>VOQK01006962.1:95529-109516 GCA_015052645.1 Benitochromis conjunctus
CTGTTATTCTTGGTGGTGTAAGTTGTTGCTGACAGATGTTGGAGCCACAGTGAATGTTGCTTGAGAAAAGCTTCTGAAAAGCTTCTGATCGCCTGCTTCCAATAACCTACAGGGAGGAAATCATTTTAATCACCAAAACTCTTCTCCGTAACACCACAGCTATTTTCATCTGCTCATTTACTCCTATTTATTCATGTTTCTCACCATTTGTCAGGCAATGAAAATGCACAAATGCCCGTGGTTCATATTAAGGACAATAATAACTCTTGCTTTTAATCATGTTTTTAAAACCTAGTTAGCCTTAAAAATACATGCTACATATACAAATACATGCAGTTAGATATAAATAAACATTTTTGGAATTACAATCAAATACTTTATATTTTCCACTGTGTAGGAATTCAACAATGATAAACCAACACTAATTGATTTTGGTATATACAGTATATATGTTCTACCAGTCAAAAGTTTGTCACACTTTTTCTTTAATGGTTTTTCTTTATTTTCATGACTATTTACATTGTAGATTCTCACTGAAGGCATCAAAATTATGAATGAACACGTTTTATATTTCAGATTCTTTAAGAATCACCCTTTTATTTGATTATTGCGTTACACACTCTTAGCATTCTCTCGATGAGCTTCATGAGGTAGTCACCTGAAATGGTTTTCCAAAAGTCTTGACGGAGTACCCAGAGACCCTGAGCACTTGTTGGCTCTTTCGCTTTCCCCAACAGTGTCACCAGCAAAGCACCCCCACACCATCACACCTCCTCATCCATGCGTCATGGCAGGAATCAAGCATGTAGAGACCATCCGTTCACCTTTCTTGCACTTCACAAAGACACGGCGGACACGGTAGAACCATCCATCCATCTTCTTCCGCTTATCTGGGGCTGGGTTGCAGGGGCAGCATCCCAAGCAGAGAAGCCCAGACCTCCCTCTCCCCAGCCACCTCCTCCAGCTTGTCCAGGGGAACACCCGCATCACTGCAGCCGCAGCACCAATGCGTCTGTCGATTTCCCGCTTCCTTCTCCCGTAACTCGTGAACAAGACCCCGAGAAACTCTTCCACTTGGGGCAAGAACTCGTCCCTGACCCGGAGTGGGCACTTCACCCTTTTCCGGCTGAGGACCATGGCCTCGGATTTGGAGGCAGAGCCAAAGATCTGAAATTTGGACTCACCAGACCAAAGCACTGGTCTGATGAGTCTAGATTTCCACTGGTCTAATGTCCATTCCTTGTGTTTCTTTGCCCCCAAAAATCTCTTCTCAGATTTATATAGTATAAGACATATTTAGAGTTAATTTTTTCTTTGCTCGTGGTTATATATCTTTGTAAGTTTGATGTCTTCAGTATGTACCTACAATGTAGAAAGGAGTACAAATAAAGAAAAACCATTGAATGAGAAAGTGTGTCCAAACTTTTAACTGGTAGTGTATATATACAGTATATGATGCGTTTTACAGTCATGACCTTTTTGCCAGTGTTGGCTGAGCTCCAGATAGGATTAAGAACTGGTGATCAATTTATTTCTTGCACTCTGACCTCAGAAAAAGCTGCCCAACTCCCTTACAGACGCTCCCCTCCACTATTATTTACGCTGATCATATGATGTTGTGATAGAGCTCTGAAAGTATTAGTAGGTGAGAACTTGTAGCATTTGTGAAATTTAGTACATAAATATCAATAGAAAATAGTGACTGAAATCACATTTCAGAACTAGCAAATGCTCCTAGCAAAACTGTCATTGACCTATATTTAAAGTCCATGTGTTTATGTGTGTGTGTTAGTGGATGCTACATATTATCTGTGCATGTGAGTGTCATCATTGCGAAAGTCTTTTTGACATGAACAGTAGCAGGAAACACCAAAAAAGGCAGCTTCAAGTATCTGTAAGAGCTACACTGGCAAATGTTTTCAGTCACTTTTCAGCTTTGCCAAAAGATGTGGTCTGATCTGTGACTGCCGAGTACTTAGTTACAGCATTATTATATAAGTCGATGTTGACAGATTATGAGATCAAGCCAGCTGTAATGTCCTGCCAAAGTTCACACTAGACTAGTGGTCTACACATTACTACTTCTGGTTCTCGGAAAAGAACACAGCTTTGGAAATCAGCACCTGTGCGCATGCCTTTTCACCTTGGTAACGCTCTGTTCACCTGCATCTATGAGCCCAAGTGAAGCCCGAACTGCTAACGTCAGCTTAAACTTTGCTCGTGTCCACACAGTGCTGTTCATATAAAGCAGATGTGCTAGTCTTGAAAGATACTTTTACCTTATATCACTACTAAGTCATACAAAATAACAGAAGCAATGATGTGCTCTTTGGCCTTACAAGACAGCACTTCTCTACAGTAAGCACTGCCTTGTTATCTGGGTATGCTGATGAGTGCACAGCCTTAAAAAAACAACTTTTTAAATTCTAAGTATCGATCCAACAACGGCCCTGTGGACACGTCAATAAGTGGAAAAATACAACGTGACCTCTCTCCTTAAGGTCGCTAATCTAAAATTGCTTTTCAGAGCAGAGGCCTTACTTGACTATGGGATAAACTCCAACATTGTCCACACTGATGAAACGCTCAAATACCTTTTCATTTTCCTTTCCAGATGCATCCAAAACGGATGTGCCAGAGGACTTTGACATCGACTTGGAGGACCCAGAGACTGAAAAGGCAGCGGTCACCATCCAGTCCCAGTTCAGAAAGTTCCAGAAGAAGAAGAAGTGTGATGAAAAGTCCTAGTGAGCACCATGTTGCTCTGTCACTGTGTGCAGGGACGGCGGGCGGAAGTGACGGCACAGCGACGACGGTGTGACATTTGCATGTAGAACAAATTCATACCAGTTGGAACTCAAAGGGTTGTGATGGGGTTGGGGGTGTGGTGGAATGCAATAGCCTGTTAATCATATAACATGTCTGTGAATTTTCCTTACCCTATAATTATAAATGCTATTATTTAATATTTGACTACTGTATCAATAACGAAGTAATAGAGTAATAATGATATGGTTTCTGTCCTGCCATATATGTCCCGTATTTCATGAAGTCTAGCTGGTGTTTGTGTTAGAATATGTTTTTGTACTTATATTTCCCCTCACCATCCCTTTCTGTACTGCTTTAGACTGTTTCCCTAAAAGCACCTGTATTCTTAGTGTGGGTGGACTAAAAGCTAATGTTAGAGGGGAAGGCTGTTTTAAGGAAACCTAGCCTGGAGCTTTTCATTCTGAACATAATATTTCATCCAGAGGCATTTTTATTTCCTACCTGCATGGTACTATCAAAATGTGTATCAATGTACATTGAATAAATAAAAACTCTGTGTGGAAACTGTGCCGAAATGTGGCTGCTGAATTGCTGCAGTATGCGAAGGGACTTTGACTCTGTGAATAGAAACTGTTCTGAATAAGCTTGGCCTAATGTATTCCCTTCTCAGCTTGATGACCTTCTCCGTGTAAAGCCAGGCTAACTGAGTGACTGATTCCCACTGAGCTGCTCTCAGCTTTAGGCACTTCCTAACCTACAACCACCCAACAGCATACACCTCATTAAATGTCATATATTTAAGGTCAAAATACAACAGCGATATTTCGTCATGAAGTGAAGGATAGTTTTAAAAAAAGGCTTTTATTGAGTTTTCAGTAGCAGTTTGTGTAAAAACTGCATTTGAAGGAAAACTGACATCTGATTTCTGTCTGAACTGCCCGGCTGCTACTTCATTATTTGATATTTTTGTATTTAGTTCAGTTTAAATTATTCCACTGGCCAGGATTTATGCTGCAGAGCTGTCACAAACAAGCCTTACTCCTTTTGAAACTGATTACAGAAAAAGCACAAAGCCTCGCATCATTATGCAGTGCAGCATGCTACTCAGGCACATTATGTGGTTAGCCTTTCCCTCATTAGTCTGTATAAGTAAACAACCAACACTGGCAAAGACACTTTATAAGTTAAACCCTGAAGTCTGGTTTCAAAAGAATGAAGAACATAACACATCACACAAAACACACAACTCTAACAACTAAGCTGTCAATCATTGATGCTATTTTATTGTTTGTAAAAGAAGATTACATTTTTTTCCCATGCTAGCGCCATCACAATTATGTTATACTTATGTTAACATAAGTATAACATATATGTAATATAGTATAAGTATAACATACAGTATATGTTATACTTATACTATATATATACTATACTTACATAAGATGTTAAAATAAGATAAGATGTTAGCTCGGTGGCAAGTAGCCTTCAGTAATAGTAATAAATCACAGCGGAATACATCGAAGATACTGAAGTGGCACATAACCCAGGAAGCTACCACAACTAAAACAAGGTAGCTGCAGCAGGTTAACGATAGTTTTTAAAAAAGAACGTACTTCCAGATGTTTCTTCAGGTTGGAGTCGTTTGACGCTGAGAGCAGCTTGGTTGCTGGCAAACAGAGTTTGCATTGCACGGTCAGATTTTGCCCATCCCTTGGTTCTATAAATGTGAAGTGGTGTCGGAATTTCCAAGTAATAAATGCATTCCTGCCACCTGCCACCAACATTAACTGGACGCTTACATTAGAGCCTCTTATTGCGTGTTTTGTTTGGGTTTCCACCAATGCGTTTAATTTCAAAAATTAGAGAAAGGATAGCCTAACATATGAAACAGGAAAATTATTACCGATTTAAACTGTAACAGAATACAGTTACTCATATTTTGTATTTTAAATACGTAACATGCATTCCGTTACTCCCCAACACTGTACAAGGTAAAGCAGAATGGAGACATCACAGCCTCTTCAACATAAACATGTTCAACATAGATACATTGTGTCTATAAGGAACAACTCTCATATGCAGCAGCTAAAGCAGTGGTTATGCATTGCTTTAATTTAAACTACATCATCAGTGTATCTTTGTCACGTCTGTCTGTGCTCTTCATGTACCTCAGCCACATTAAATCATCTCTGTAACAAACTTACACTGGAGTATAAATGATAGATGTTTTAAATAGATATTTTTTATAAATAAATAAATACTACGATTAAAGGTTTACAGTTTTGTTTTCATTTTCAGCTTTATTGTACTTCTAGTTTAGTTTACTTCCACATCGTTGACAAGATAAAGCACATACTGTACAGGTCAGGCTGGGGGACTCTTTTTGCTTTTATGTCTTTATACAAGAAATGAAAATGAAATCCTGAGTCCTTGATCTGGAAAGTAATTCCATATTTGGTATCTTGGAAACATAATAAACAACTACCTGTAGATGTATGACTCATTCAGCAGCAATGCTGCTTGCATAAGAAAGGTCCTACTGTTTCACGGTGTTTCCTCTGTTTTCCTCTGTAGACCGAAAGATTATGTAAAACTCTATAATGCATTTAGGTGTAGATGTGAGTGTGAGAGCAATTTTGGTGTGTTCACCATTGAGCTGTCCAGCACGTTTTCCCTCCCTTTTACTCAGTGCATTGCAGGGATGGGCTTAATCACAAATTTTCCATGTTGGTGGAAAAAATCAACAAATAAATAGATAGTGAGGCTTAAAGAATAATGCATGACAAACTGACAGGGATGTCACTCTTATTCAGAAAAGCTTGACTGACCCGTTTTTATTCCCGGGGCGTTAAAAACTACCGTTTTGTGAGATATGACGTGTCACCATTTACGCCCATCCTCTGATGCAACTAGTTATGGCCACAGTGACACTTAAGTAATTCACACAAGCCAAAACCATAATCTATAACTATATAGTTTTTAGTACCTGAACATACCCAAGTGTTTTTACATGCTTAGACCTGCTGATAGAATGAAAAGATCCAAATAAAATAAAATACAATTGCTTATAACTTAAGGTACCGTTACCTTTCTAGCCTGCTAAAAGATATTTTTACCCAAGTGCAACACAGTTTTCACTATCCCAAAGTAACAAAACAGCAGGAGCCATTACACACTGTCGAAAGTGCAAGGGCCTGTATGTGCTTAAACTACAAATATGATGTTTAGCATCAGCACTAACCCAGCGTACCTCAACATGCACAATGATATATGTTAAACTATCAGATGTTCCACACTGTGTTTGAACTACTAAATGACTTAATGCTGTAATAAGAGAGGCAAAGCCATAATGCAGGAACAAGAAATGAAAGAAAACTTAAAGATAATGAATACTTTTATATTAACAGTCGATCAAATGTCAACATCTAATGGGAAATGTGTAGCTGTAACTCCATTGTTTTGGATCAGTTTTTGCTGTTGTCGTGGCAACCCAACACTAACTGGTGCTCTGCCCAGCAGCAAACACATGTCTGGACACAATTGAATATTTATCAGATTTACCTTACACACCTTATAATCAGTGCACAGCCGCTCACATCGCAGGAATAAAACTAATGGCTCAAGCTTTAAATCATTTACCAGAGCAGCAGCAATATTTCAAGTTAAAAATAAAAAACACACAAATAAAGGATCACGTAGTTGTTTTGTTCTTTTTTAAGAATCTCTACAGTCAAAACCATTCAGTCGGAAAGCTAGCTAGCTGGACAAAAAGAGAGAAGAGTTTTGACTAATCCCTTGTTAAATCTTGGATTAACTGTGATTAACCACATTTTTTTTGGCAAGCTGAGTTCAGTTTCACTTGGCCACACCTCTGGATAGTAAAAGTCACACTACTGCCAGACCTGTTGAATCAAGAACTCGCTTAAATACAACTTGTCTTAACAACATATTTGGCTGGCGTGCCAAAATTATTCCAAGAGAGCATCAAAAATTAATGCAAGAGGTCATAAAAGAACCCAGAACAACATGTAAAGAATTTCAGACCTCACTTCTATCGTTTAAGTGTTTGTGATTCAAAAAGTTCTGTAGAGTGAAAAGGCAAAAGTTGAACAGCTTTGAAAGGTTTACATTCTGTTATATCTGGGGTAAAACTAATAGGATTTAATGAAAAGTACATCATACCAACAGTCAAACATGGTGGTGGTAGAGTGATGGTCTGGGACTGCTTTGATTGAACTATGACTTCTGCTCTCTATCAGAAAATCCTGAAGGGGAATGTCCAGCCATCCCTTTGTGCACTGAAGCTCAAGCTCACTTGGGTAATGCAACAAGGCAGTGATCCGAAACCCATCAAGTCCACCTCTGTGGCTCAAAAAAGGAAAAAAAACAAGAAAATGAAGCTTTTAGTGGCATAATCAAAGACCAGACTTAAACCAGATTGAGATGTCCTGGCATGACCTTAAACAGGCTGTTCATGCTCAATTAAAACAATTCTGCAAAGAAGAGTGGGCCAAAATTCCTCCACAGCGATGTGAAAAAGTCCAGCACCGTTATTGTCAGTTATCAGAAAGGCTTGATTGCAGTTCTTGGTGCCAAGAGTGGCACCACCAGTTATTAGGGTTAACAAAGGGACATGAAGCCAGATAGGTTTGTATAGTTGTCTTCTCCTATTAAAGGAAATCATCATTTAAAAACTAGTGTATTTACTCAAGTTTTCTTTGTCTAATATTAAATTTAGTTTGATGATCTGAAGATGTGAGTGTGAAAAATACAAAAAAAAAGAAACCAGGAGGCAAATACTGTGGCTGGAACCTTTCTCTGGTTTTACACCTAAGGGACAGATGGGACTCACTGGCTTCCTATCCACACTGGAAAGTCTGTATATCTCTCCAACACACACACACACGCACACGCACACGCGCACACACACACATACACACACACACAGAAGCCTATCATACCTGTCACTGCTGTTATTTTGTAAGTGTTGCTCCGGCTGGTAAGATGAGATGAGCTGATTTGGACTGTTTCCAAAAGAAAAGTATGTGCGTGTGCACACATGCGTGTGTGTGTGTGTGTGTGTGTGTGTGGTGTGCACGCATGGGTGTGTGTGTGTGTGTGTACATGTGTTTGTTAGCTAAATGACATTATTGTAAATAATTTCTTTTCAAAATAAAAGATGTCAATATCATTATTCTCCTTCCTTTAGCCTTTGAAGTAAAACTTACATTTTCCAGAAATTGATCAAAGATGTAAGATTTTGTTTATATAAATGTTAACATTTATATAACATTCATGCCAGTGACAGTAAGATGTGCTTAGAGGCAGGTGTGTTAAAAGAAGAGGAAGAATATTATCAGTCTGAAATGTTGTGTGTTCTTTTTGTTTATTTTTATGTATTGTTATTTTTTTCTTTATTTCCCAGTTTTTTAGACTTAAATGTTGCATAAAGTTTGTGAGCCTATATTATGTCAATATGTTATGTTATATTGTCTAAAACCGTCAATCAGTTTTAGATGGGTCAATATTTCACTTACTGAAGCGTAATGTAAATATTGACTATTGTGCCCCGTTATCATTGCTTATACATTACAAGTCAATCCTCTCTATGAATACCTTCCTTATAACTGCCTGGCACCTAATTAATAATCCTTTGTATTTGTATCACTGGCCCTGCCAAAAGGATAGAAGTGTAACCTCAAAGCTTTTAAGGAGTGTTTCAATAGCGTCAGATCCCCTGTATAGTTTGTGTTAGCACTGCTTCTCCAAACAGAGGAAAATACAAATCTGCCATATCACATGATGTTTTTTTTACTGTGACCGAGCACAGTAAAAATAGCCATATCCTGCATGAGTGAACGCCTACAGTCATTTCCAGAGAAAATAAAACAAACTAAACAGCATCAGAGTGAGCTTTACTGAAATTGGGAACAGGTGAATGAGTTTCACCTGAGCTGAACAGATAGCCTCGACTTTTGCCCTCTTGACACTTTGAGTGCCTTGAGGGCAAACAGGTCCTCTGCTTGGTGTCACCTACAGCCCTCAGTACCTCCCTTTTACCTTTGATACTCTTAAAAGTAGGGCTGTGCTGGGGTTAAACAAGAAGCACGCATGTAGTCACAGTACTTCGTCCTGTCACATGGAGAAGCAGATTTAGTAAAACATTTGGAAATTGCATGCCAGTGGTACTGGACACGTTCCACAAAGCTTTATTACAGTAACCATGGCAGTGGAGTGAACATGCCCAACCAAGATTATTTAAGGAGTACAGGTACAACTAGAAAACCACACACACAAACATGTCGGGTATCCATTTCTTGTGGGGACATCTAACTGACATAATGCTTTCTCTAGCCCCTAAATTAACCCTAACCATGAAAAATGAATGGCTAACCCTGACCCTTACCCTAAACCTAACCATAACCTAATTGTAACCCTGTGACTAAAACCACATTTTAGAGACTCAAAAAAGACCTTTAAACTTGTGGGGACCGGGGTTTTGGTCTCCATAGGGGTTGTTGGTCCCCACAGGTATAGTAAACTTACTATTTTTGATCCCCACAAAGATGTGAATGCACACTCACACAGACACACAAATGAAAGTCTATAAATGCCTAGCTTTTGTCATGTGTCCTGGTAGCTCTATAAACCATTTTTTGAATTGCCATATCCACTTTTTATTTTAAATCACATTCAATCAATAAGAGTGTCACAATGCCAATATGAATAAATAAATGTGCTCCCAGTGTCTCTGTGGGTTCTCTTGGGTACTCAGCCCCCCCAGTCCCCCACTTAGTGTGGTTAGTAATCACATCATTAATCACCATCTGTGAAATAGCAGAACTCTGTAAACATCGTGGATACGTGTCCTATTCACTCCTATATGTGGCAGATAAAAAACTGCATATACTGGATCTTTTTGGAATTATACAGTCTTCCAACTAAGATTTGAGGGCGTGGGTGAGTTTCCAGAAAACTATGAGTTAAGATAAGTTAACATCTAGAAGGATCTGTGTCCCTTGATATTTTCACGAGAACCCGCCAAGTCGGTACTGGAGATGGAAGTGAAAATAATATATTCGCATTTTCTTTCATTATATTCAAAGTTGCCCGAAAAATCTTTGATGACATTTTGCCAGATCTGTGATCTTTGTGATACATGTAGCTTGTACTTTACAAGATATTTTACGATATTAATATCTGGATAATATCCATATAACAATCTGTGACAGATCAGGTCCCCTAAACATTATGAATTGACGACTCTAAATCGGATAAGCCAAAAAGAATGGATGGATGTATCAGAGCCAATAAAATGGTGACTTATTACTGTAACTTCATTCTTATGTTGTTCCTTGGAACTCTTGCAGCGCCCGGGAGCATGTTGCGATATCTCTTTAATATCTAATCAACAAAGTGGTTGTTTTGTCAAAGTTACCGACCTCACATTTTGTTTTAGAATGACATGCTACCATTTGTCGGTGCTTTTTGTTGGCGTGACTTCTACATGCTCTTCATTCTGTTCTATAAGCAAAGCCTCCACAACAACCCCCCCTTGTCGTCCCTCATGGTGTCAATCATTCCTTTATCTCCCCATTGCCTCATGTCTCAGTTGTTTTCTGTCAGCACTATGATCCTTCTTCCAGTCTCTGCTTATAGTTGCCTATGTTTCTACATCCTTTCACTCTCATTTTTAGTGCTCTGCTGTCTCTGTCAGTCTCATCACTGGCCACTGCAGGATGAAAAAGAAGCCATCAGATGTTAAGCCAAACAGAGGAAAGCCATAAAGTGGTTTTAAGTTCTAAAAAGTATGGTCTTTCACACTCTGTTTCTCAAACACACACACACACAGGTACACACCTTTGGCTGTCATCCATGATTTCAGATGTTCCAATGACCCACCTACACGTAGACCAAATCTTTGACCTGAAGCTGGAAAATGAACGGGACTAAAGAGTTTATGTTTGACTGTGTAAACAGATTTATGTCCTCATGATGCAAGCAATAAAAAAACACGCACACTCAAAAGCTTCCGTCATGCCTGGAGCTGCTCGTGTTCAGTTAGTAGATTTTAGTGTTTGCATAAAGAACCGCTCTGCAGAAAAATCCACTAGTCTCAATGTGAATGTCTGAATGTTCGCCAGCTCATCGATTTGGTTTAAACTGCAAGAAAATAACAGCTAGTGGACAGATCAAGATGCCTAGCAATCATACAAAAACATCCTACCTATAGAAAAAACCTTAAAACCTTTAGAGCTATTACACAACAGAGAAAATATTACGACAAAAGCGGCTTTATGAACATTTACCAAACTTCTCATGATAATTAAACTTAATTAAAATCGCTGCGCCCTAAAATTAATCAATGGTGAAAAGTTTTTGACTATCTGCACTGAAATTATGTGCCCCCCAAAACAGTCATGTTACATTGTTATCGCCTTTATTTGTCTAAGTAAAAGCCTAAATACAACTAAAAATCTCTTGGTTTCAAGAGTAGATAACAACAGGATAGATGGAACATACATTTTTAACAAATACAACCTAGCCCCCACCATGTGAAAATCCCAGCACTGAGGTACCAGCATAGGCTTAGGAACCCACAACGCACTCTAGAGGAATGCAGCTTTAATTAATAATGCAATCTGAAAAGTATTCTTCTCTAGAAAGTCCAATGTTATAATCATGAGCGGTGACTAACTTATCTAAAGGTTAGCGCCTGCTCCTGCCTCCATTAAAGCTGTTATATTAGTCCGACAAAGCAGGACGGGTTTGTGTTCGGCTTGTGCACTTCTCAAACATCTCACGAAGAAACAATGTAACATAGACCTCTTTACATGACTGAAACCTCCAGTCATCTGTCATTAAACGGAAAATGTGAACATTTTCAGGAGTGTGTGAGGGGACACACATAAACAGAAACACACACACACACACACGCACACACACAGTTTAGGATATTTAAGACAGTTTAGTTAGGGACATCTGACTCACTTCTAACCGATATCATCTGAGTCACGACCCGGATGTATGATAAGCAAACAGAAGTGCAGAAATGGAAAATACATTTTCCCAAGAACAACTTTCCTCCCAGTTCTGTCTGTGCTAAACTGCAGAATCACTGGAGTCATGGACAAAGGAAGCTGATCATGATGAACCTCTTATTTTAAACTGGCTTGTATCTGCTGTGTAAAAGCTGACAGAAGAAATCGTTCTGTGGCCAATTCTGCAAAATGTGGTTGATGACTCGAAACAGGTTGTATGTGTTACAACCTGTTTACAGAAAAATACAGAAAATTGTGACAGACGTTTTCTTAATGTAAAGCTGTTCATATGTTAAATATTATAATTTAAGTGGCATTGGGAATTCAGTTTTTTGGGGTCTAAGATGAGCTGCGTAGCAGTATTACAGGAGCAGCTTTTTAGGACAGTGTTTGAGATGAACTGATAGTTCCAACCCTTAACCTGTGGATTCGTTTTCACTGCCATATGTTAGTTGTGAATTATGAAGTATCAAAGTTTCATTGACTGCTGAATTTATTTATTTATTTATTTGTGTTCTACTTTTTATTCAACAATCAGAGACTGTAGTTTTGGGTATAATGCTAAATGTCCCCTAAAAGCATTATATTCATGATTGCAGTTTTCTGTGAATGCGTTATAAAGTAACTTCTCTCGGGGAAGCGGTGCTAACAAATACATGTGTGCTTCCTTGGACCCTTGGCTTTTACACCCTTTCAAGGAGCAGTTAGAACAGGTTAGCCCTGAACCAATCAAATGCTTTTGAAAATGAATTTATTTAACCTTCTGATTAAATAAGAAAAAAAAAAGAAATTAAATATAAATTCGACATATGAGTTTTGATTGGGATCATATTTGCTACATCCGGCATTTTTAATTTTTATATTTTTATTTTTAATGTAGTTTTTTCCTGCAGAAAAAAACTGCAAAAAAAACCCTTTGCATTGATTATGTAGAAGTGTCAAAAACTCACACACACTCATGCATCAAACATGATCCACTCGGCGTCACTTCATTTATAATACTGTGCTAAATGTAAGGCACAGCTGTCATGGCTTAAAACATCTACTCAGTTTTGAGTGACACAGACACGCCAGCTCACAAATATAAGTGCAAACAATGACGCAGTATTATGAATTATGTACTTTTTAGTTATGACAGATACATAATGAAGTTTTAGAATGCCTTAAATTTAATGTATGTCCTCACCAAGTTTGATAACCAATCATAGGTAAAAAATAAAATAAAATAAAATGAATGTACGCTTGTTCCACTGATACAATATACAATACAATAGATGAAAAACCCTGTGAGAATAATTACAAGGATTCTCACATAAAATCCCTTTCATGAGACCATGACAGCATGACTGCTGTCTCTCCAAGTGGACCTCTTGTCCTTCACAGTGCAATTTTCAAAACAAAACATATGCGTTTACATTGTCGTGTCCAGCTGCAGGATAAAAAACAAGCCAGACAAAAATCCATTCAGATTTCAGCCTGTAATTTCCCCGAGAGTTTTGTACCCAAGTGCTTCTCTTCACGGCAAATAAAGTGAGGATGGAAACACTTGATGATCAATGGGGACACTGCGTACTCACAAAACACATGTTTTGTAAAAGAAAAACATGAATAGCACCATGAGAAGGACAGAATGACATTCATTAATATTAGCGACAAAAGGGGTGAATGTGATGGGGAAAGCGTTTATATCTGTTATCTTTTATGTGCGTCTTTGCTGCTGTGCTGTTGACATACATGCAAAGCATCACTGCTTTTTATAATTCAGTTATTTCAGTCATGTTTCACCCAATTACCTCTGTACATGCATCCTCACGTTCTACTAACCTTCAACCTTTATTATGTCTTTAAAAATGCCTTTGAGTGCTGAAGGATTGGACAAGACAGTTACATACTGCAATGTTTCACATCTGACTTTCTTTCAAGTTGACCCCTATTTCTGTTATATCTGCAAAGAGCATTCTGTCAAGAAAAAGAGAATGAGCTGCCTAATTAGTTAGAAATATACTGCAGTATAGTAATGATAATTTGGTCCACAGGGGGAAATTTGGTAAACTTTTCGCCCAACATGGGGCTCGAACCCACGACCCCGAGATTAAGAGTCTCATGCGCTACCGACTGAGCTAGCCGGGCAACATACCAAATTTCCCCCTGTGGGACAATTAAAGGATTGTTCTACA
>VOQK01006965.1:7451-20568 GCA_015052645.1 Benitochromis conjunctus
AACATGCCTTGGCTTCATTATTATCAATGTCACTGTGAATATCTTAGCATAAGCATTTGGCGCTAACCACTTCTGGGCCAGAGTCCCACTCCACATAGCCACTAGCACAGCTTTTAATCTTTTTGTCACTTATCAGAAGCCATATAGAAAACCTGGATGTTAGCTACGGTAAACCTGCTGTGGTTATTTAGCTCAGGATGGCATAATGTGCAAATGTTAGCGTGTAAATACACTAAAGCATAATTGCTGATATGCTAATCATTAAATCTGCTTGAAGTTATTTGTATCGTCCATGTAAATCTTCTAGCTTTAGGCTAATGCTAACTACAGCCAGGAAGTCTCTAAGTCTTTTTGTCATTAACTAAAGCTTATGGGAAACATTTAGCCATAGTAAACTGGCTGTTAGCATTTAGCCAACATAAGGAAGTGACATTGTACTAGCATGTAGACATGCTAACTTCTAAACAACCTGATTTTTAACATGTGCCACTGTTGAGGTTTTGGCATTTTGCCCAAAGCTACGTACAGGCAGTACCTGCCTTGTAATAATTTTGCTATTAGTTGAACGCCTTACAAAGATCCTGAACTTTGGCTGCAGTTACCTGCTGTCACTTGTTTAGGGACATGTTGCCTTTATCAGTGTGAAGTTGTGAATCACACATTTTACCAAAGTGCACTCTTTCTATTCAGCAACATGTCTTCAGCCACGGTGAATGTTGCAAAGCTGTTGCACAGGCTTCACTATAAACGGTCTCGTGCTCCCTTTTTGTTTGGTGTTTGAAGTTTGGTGGTTGACACTGGTGACACTTTACCATCCAGTTTCTTTCACATGCCAGTGTGTTTGAACGTGTGCCCGGGTAATGACATAGGGGAGAGAGAAAATGCAGGTTAAGGGTTCGAGGGAAAACTTTAAAAGCAGATGTTGAGGTTGGTGAGCATTGATCTGACCTCATACTGGTTGGAAAACCCCACCGGCAAAGCTTGCATGAAACACTGTGTAATTCTTAAGTCCCTGGAAAGAGTTGCTGCAGCTACAATGACTGCTGGTACAGAGAGAAAGAGAGGGGGAGACCAGAATGTTAACTGAATCCATGGACTTGTTTTCTTATTTAGTTGCTTTGCTCTACAGTGTTTGATAGGTGAGAGGTTAATGTTGCACTTCTGTGTTTAATAATCACTCTTGTTCTGGGTACGCCTCCAGTGTGAGACCTGGTTGCCACAAGTGCTTTCAAATCCAGCTAGCTGTTTGCTATCGCCAACCAAATGTATTGTATTTGCATGCATATGTATATATGTATATGTTGTGTGGCCAGTACTCTGATATGGTAGGATAACTAACCAAAGCATGTACAGTTGATTTAAGTTGTGCACTCACAGTTCCTCTGCTTGCTTTTTTTCTAGCAGTTAAATGTGCAGCTGGGAGGAGCTGCAGCATGTTTCCCTTGTTTGTTTGTTTTTTATCACAAATGTTTTGTAACACTTTTCTTGTGATTGGACATTTTTACACATACAAGCAACGATGTATTTCTCAAATAAACAAATGCAATGATAAGCCTTTATTAAAAGCACAGTCGTCTCTTGTTTTTTCTGCCCAAGTGATCATCCAGGAAAATCTGGGGAAGGCACTCTGTAGTCGGCCTAAATGTGGACCATCTGGTTGCACTTGGAAAAAATGAGCTTCGGTTTAGTGGGGGAAATCTAGTCCCTCGTGCTCCGCCTCAAAATGAGCTCCATTCAAATCCTGCTTCAGCCAGTTTTTTTCTTTTTAAACCATTGAATGGCATCCTCACTTCAGTCTGAACTCTATACTATTTGCTTATTAACAGAAAGTTATTTATATCCATGCTGTAGTTCAGAAGCATGAGTGGAAGACAACCACAGTGCCACTGGGTTAGATACCAAATCTTAGTGCTCCACCTCCTGGGAGCGTGTGAGATGTTCATGTATAGTATTTCAGAACATGTCGGCACATGTCCATCCATCCCTCAGGAACACTGAGGCATGGCTTTGCAGTTTGTTTTCATGCATGATCACCTAATACTTTACCTGCTATTGCTGTGCAAATATTTACACCAGTGGTAGCATGTCAGTGTACACAGAGTCAACCTTAGCAATAATAATAATTTTAAAAAAGGCAGTAGGACAAGGGTCACAGCCTCTCTCAGAGAAGTAATTTAAGAGCCACAGAGCTGAGATCCTGAGTTCAGGCTACCAGAGATCAGTTTTATTTAACAAAGTTTCTACTACAATATGTACAAACGTATTAAAATACAACCTATGTGCAAAAGACGTGCTAGATAAAACCACATCAGAAATAAAGTGGTAAAGAGGATGTCATCTTTCTTCTAAGCTGTTTCAAAAATATTAGTCAGTTTTGTCTTCGTCCGCCTTCATTTTTCTACTTCCGTATGCACCGGAGCGCTCCCGTAGTCGAGGGGCTCCAAGTGTTGGAGTATGTCACTGTTACACCAGGATGGTGTGGAAAAAGTTGGCCACGGTGGCCACCTCAAATCTCTTCAGACTCTTCTGTCCGGGCTGACCAGAGGCCGATCTCTCTCGGGCGGGGCAGGCCTGTCACTGGCCGTCAGTCGGATTAGATAGCGGCTGGCCAGCTGCAGGTTCCACTGGTATTTGGCGAGGATCTTGACGCAGTCCTCTCTGGAGCAGAGGCTCAGCGAGTACAGCTGCTCCAACTGCAGAGAGAAACAAGAGGAGCATGTTCAGAAGGAGGAAAACCCCCCCACTGCGGGTACAGAAGCAGCACAAACGAGTAGCAAGAGTTTAGGTCAGAAAGCGGCTGTTTATTTCTTCATGCTCAAAATACCTAAAGCAAATGCCTTATTGATAGATAAAGGGGTAGTTTATCGTAAACAGCATGTAACATGTAGACAGACTGCAGATTTCCTCTGTTTAACTACTTGATAGTTTATAGTTAATAAGTGTTGCTTTAACATGCATGAACAAGCCTGTAAAGCACAGTTGGATGCCCTGTTAGGGCTACTCTGGACACAAATGTATTGTTGGTTACATATTAAACTCACCACTACTGCTCTGTGGCCTCCTAGCATTAAGTGCACAAACCAGGCGATAAATAGCTGCCATAACACAAATACTATGGGATGAGGGACGTACTTCAGTGCTCCATTTATTGTACCAATCTGTTGGTTACCGAATTCCTCTTGTGTAGTCTTAAGATGAGCATTTATGCTGTCATCATCTTGGTTGCAAAAAAGCTGATGTGATGAGGAAGTGCGGTTGCAAAATCATTGGCTAATGACTTCTGGTTTTTCATTGCCTTAGTTAGTTAGTGCGTATTTGAATAAAGCAACTTTAACTAAAACAGTCCCGAGCTTTTAACTCGGGACCCTTTGCAAAATTCATATCATGAGCTAGATATATACCACCTGCCTTTATCTCCTGCTAACAAAGGGGACAAAACAAGAAGACTTCTTGTGCTGTATTAATGTGCACATTTTGAGTATTGTTACTATTTATGCGAATTGAATTGGCAGTATATGTTAACATTATTCCTTTTTTTAATGCTTTTTTATGTCGTGTTGAGTTTCCCTGACGGCTATTTATATTTTACATGTATAAACTAGATTCCTTTGGCTCATATTTTATCATTAGCTTAAAAAAATAAAAAACATGGTCTGACCTTGAGTTGCTGTTCAGCTCGCACTGGGTTCCAGTCATTTCGTTGAAGTGCGTTGTGAACCTCGTCCGTGGTCACGCCATGTACCGCCTCCATAACCTGAACAGAGCAATGAAAACAGCAGACAGTGAGCAGGAAAACTGGAATTACTACCAACCAGACAAGCTGTAGTTTACATCAGTGTCTGTCCACATTCACAATGTATTCAGTAAAAACGCTGAAGGAATTTAAGAAGTGAAACGTGGCTGTAATTTGTCTTTTATGGTGTTCAGTATATATACAGGACTGAAGACAGATGTAGACAGAGTGACATCATCTGTTGGTTTGCGCTGTCACCATCTTGGTTGCAGAAAAGCTGATGTGGTGAGGAAGGGTAGTTGCAAAATCGTTGGCTAACAAAATAGTTAATGAACATGCGGTTTTATACCACAGACAATTCTCCATTTTTAAATATGATCAAGAATAATTTTTATTCAATATGACTCTCAAATGTTTGTGTTTGCAGAGGTTATGACAGGAATCTGTGCCCCCATACTCTTCTATATGACTGGAAGCATTTTTGCGACCACAGCTATCGCCATCTGTTAGCCTTCAGATAGAATGCAGCTTTGAGACACTTCCACATTGGCTTCATTTTTCCAAAGCGGAAGCTACGCCCATGTTTTATACCGTCTATGATTCAGTAATAGCCAGAAAAAGGTTTTTGCACAACATATGATGTCACAGTGAAGTTCCTCTTTGATTTTTTGGGATATAAAATGTCTTCTTTTTTATACCATGAGACATTTTTCAGTTGTTTCCCTACAGGTGTTTCAGAAAATTAGCATGAACAGGTCATACTGAGTTTTACTTTGGATCTAAATCGGTTCAGTTTTAGCACTATAAAGGCGTAAAATCATGTATGAATGTCATCACTTACCTGGGCAATGAGACCCTCTCTTGTGTTCTGGGGCGTTTTCTCCCGTTCTCTTATTCGCTCTCTCTCTCTGCTGTCTGAGTACTCATCCAGCTGTGGGGTAGAGCGTGCCAGCTGGGCCATTTTGGCGAGGTTGGAACCCCCGACAACCTGCTGAGGTTGGGGTTGTGTCTGTATCAGAGCAGAGGGAACCATTTGCTGGGGCAATGCGTTGCCCTGGCCTTGGTTAACCGTGGGTCTCCTCTGGATTTTTCTAAGCACTTTCAGGTTGGGAGGTGGCGGTCGAGGAGGGGGAGCGATACTAGCCTCGCTCAACCGGCGCAGATCCTGTTTCATCATCGCACTGTGAATCGGCATCACAGGAGGAAGGAGTTTGCCGTGCTGATCCACTCTAAACACCCCTACTGTATGAGCTCGGGGCCGATGTCCACCTAAGACTGACTCCAGGCTTCTCGTCATAGCTGAAGACAAAAGAAAACCATTTTTAATGTGTAAAAACTATCAAGTAGATTAAAGTTATACACTAGTCAGTCAGCTGAGACAGAAAGCAGGGCAACTGCTGTTGATTGCGCTTCAGAAAACCAACATATTGGTTCAGACATAATCACTTTCCCTTCGTCCATCCATTTCCTTAACTGCTAACTGAATTCAGGGTTGTGGTGGTGCTCGATCCTCTACCAGCTATCACAGATCACCAGTCTGTAGAATCGTCAGTTAACATATTCAACACGACGTCCTCTTTGGACTGTGGGAGGAAGCCGTGGAAGTACCCAGAGCGAGCCCACAGAGGAACAATGACAGCATCCAAACTCCACACGGAAAGCACTACCGTGATTCCCATTCCAGCTTCCAGCAAGCTTCCTGATTCAGCCACCAGGGGGCAGAGTTGCTAAACAAAAGTGAACAATTTCCGCCTGACATGGATTTGATGCTTCATGAAAGAAATCTGAACTTTTAAGAGTGAAGAATGCATTTGCAAATAAATAAAAGTATAATTGTACAAACTGCTTCATTGAGCTGTATATAAAACAGATTAATGTCTTCTAGAGGTCTTTGGAAAACAGTGAATGATGAAAACAATAATAATGTACACAGAGAATATACTAATACATCAATGTGAAATGATCAAGTCTTGCCTTCAGTTTAGGAAAAAAAACAGCAGAATTAACATAATGACAGTCACATTGTATTTTTTATGTTGACTTTGTAGTTTTATACCTAATGGTTTTGCTCACTACATTTTATACCCACATGTATTCTTAGTTCCTACCTGCCATTTTCTGCAGATTGGATCCCTCCTTCTCCCTGCCGGGGCCTGACCTCCAGCCGCCGCCAGCCCTGCACAGGTCACCACAGTAAACACGTTAGACTGACATCTTAAGCTCACAAAATACATTAACTGAAAACAGAAAACAGCTGAGTGCCGTACTTATCATTGTACAATAAAACTCAGTGACTCAGGGACCCGAGAGGGGAATGTGTATTTATAAATGTATATTTATATTTTTTTCCTTCCAGGACACAAAACGTGTCCGTTAGAATAACTGCGTGAGCTATAACTAAAACCTCTTTTTCACTGATTTCTAGGACCTGATTTTGTATCTGGTCAACACATTATGAAGCGGCAACCACCATTATATTAAAGACTTAAATTATTAAAGACTCAAAGATATTTAAAAAACTAAGTTACGGATGAGTGAATGAGGGTTATCACTGACTCGTCCATGGTCTCAGGCGTTCCCCAGGAGCGCTCAGGGTTGACGTCTCCGTGCCCAGTGTGTTGTAAACTGCCCTTTACTGGGGTTGAGATGTAGCCACCAGGGTTAGGCCCGGAGCTGCTGGAGGACATTGCAGCAGCAGCAGTAGCAGCTGAGGGGAGTGATGGGACAGTGAGGCTCGCGGGAAACCAGCCGATGGCCATCGTTCTCTGGTTCTGCCCCCGCCACTCACTCAGCTCCAGACTGCGAGGAGAAAAGGAAAACAACTGGTTAATAAGGAAACAAATGTCCTACATGCCAAACTGAAGTCAGTAAAGTAAATGACTTCCACTTAGAGTAGAATGTTTTATTTCATTCACCACACATAAACACCGAAACAAGACCATGAGGTAATTAACACATAATGCCAGCGATGATGTCGGCCACTCACGTAGGTTACATCACAGGCTCTACAAAAACTCCCTGAAGAAAACTAAATGACGCCTTACACTGACATGCAGCGTCTGTCTAAAGTAGCTCAGAGTTATGTGTGATCGGCCCACGTGGTGGTCATTTGCAGTGTAAACACAATATAATGATTATACCTACTTTAAACAAAATGTAATACATACATACAAACGCTCCCTCAACTGACATTTCCTACATGTAAAGTCGGATCAGCCCCGCCAACGAGCATTGAGTTAACAATCCAAGATGGCGACATTGAAGGTAAACAACAGTAAAATTTTTAATCTATCCTTGACGTGTATTTGTAACTTGCTAAAAAAAATACATAGAGCACTGATCAGGCTCTATCCATGAAGATGCTGCAGCTGTGTTTTTAAGCACACTCACGCAACCCCCCTCCCAACTTAATACGCTCTCCTGCCAGTGATACATGACTAGCTCTGCCTTGCTAAAAAGCTAAACAAATATGACCTTCCTACTGGCAGTCACAACTCAGGACCGATGTCATGCCCGAGTTCCTACATTCGACTTCGGAGGTAACTGGAACGCCGCCCATAAATCAAGATTAAACATGAAAAGGTGCATTTTATTGCTTGAGCATTAAAACCTAATAAGTAACAGGAATTATGCATTAGCTTCTCGTTTTAAAGTTAAACCATGTCACTTTAAATAGCAGCAACCATCGAGGGGCTGGCAGTAAGTTACGAGTAAGTTACGTAACACCTGCATCACCTCGCTTTGCTAAACAAAGTGAGGTAAAGTGAAATTGGACCATTATTCATTCTGTTTGCAGACGTCACAATAAACTCGTGGTAAACAAATAAATAAATAAAACTAAACTCTACTACAAAAACAATATTGTTTCCTGGATACAATGTAACCTAACCCTGTCACGGCAGTCTGCATCACGTAAGCAGTTACGTTACATCAATGGGCTTAACGTCCAGCATTGTTGGTCACTTCTGAAGAGAATACTTACAGTCTTATTTAACTTTGGCCTTTCACTGCATGACTAAAATACCTTTAACTGTAGTTTTTTGTGTCGCAAACAATAAACTTCATGAAGTTTGTCAGATTTATATTCAGAAAGATTGGTGGAAAAAAGTGGATCATGCATCATGACGCAGGTAATACTAATATACTTATCAGACGTGTTACGTAAAATAAAAACAACACAGGGAAGTGAGTTTCAAAGCTGCTCGACCTGTTCAGCAAAGTGAAATGCATTCGAGGACTCGCTGAGAGAGGAATGTCTCTTTAAGAGCGGGCAGGTTTAAAATCCCTGTCTCATCTCAACAAAGGTCCATTGTGCCAGCTAGAGATTTTCCTTTACTCCCGTTTCGTCCCGCCCACCCTTCTTTCTCTCACCCACCTGTGGTCGATGACAGTCACGATGTCGTTGGGCAAAAGTGTGAGCTTTCTAGGTTCAGCAAATTCTCTTATTGCTTGGACCTCTCTGGGTTTAGCCTGTGGAGAAAGACGGAAAAGAAATGTGACATGAAGAAGTGTGCAGACTTTCAGGCGTATTCATTTTTTTAATGGAAAGATCAAGAAAAGCTTCAGACCTCTGCCACCATCGCCATGAGCTGGGCAAAGCTGGGTCTGTCTGCAGGATTGCATGCCCAGCACTTTCGCATTACAGCGTATAGCTCCTGAGGGCAATCGGGTGGCTTCTCCAGGCGCTCGCCCTCGCGCTCTACACGCCACAAAATCTGGGGGAAGAGTGAATGTCAGTGATGCTAACACACTGAGTCATAGAACATGCCAGAAAAAACAAACAACATAAGGGCGGGGATACACATTCCAAACGTGAATGACAAATACGTTGCCTGACATGCACACAAATACAGAAAAAGCATAGCGTCAGTGTTCTGACAAGCACTTACCTGCCGGCCCGACAGACCAAACCAGGGCTCTTCGCAGTAGGTAAACATCTCCCAGACAGTGACACCAAACATCCACACGTCTGAGGAAAGGGAGAAAGAGCCGATGCGAAGACTCTCTGGAGCACACCTGGAGAAAAGGGAGTCAGACAAACCAGAAGCAAAAGAAAGATGATTTTATTAGTGAGAATTTGTTGCGCCTTTAATAAGATTTCTAATTATTTCCTGCTCAAGCTTCAAATTTTACCCAACTGCCCTCACCAAGCAAACGGTATCCGTCTGTGTGCCGACATGATGTAGTGATCTTTCTCCTGGCTCAGGCCTCGCATCAGACCAAAGTCCCCGATCTTCACCATATCCTTGGATGCCAGCAGTACATTTCTTGCAGCCAGGTCCCTGTGGATGAATCTCCTGCTCTCCAGGTACTCCATGCCTGACACAATCTGCGTAGCAAAGAGCCAAAGGCGGACCAGAGAGTACTCGTACTGACGTGCACGCAGGGTGTCGTAAAGTGAGCCCAAAGCCGCCAGCTCTGTTACCTAGATGAAAGGATTAAAAAGGATGTTTTTTTTGTTTTTTTAAATCTGGCTCCTAAAAAAACCCACTAATTGGAATAGATCAACGAATTATTTCTAATTTACCATCTTGAGGGGCTGTGTGAGCACCACACCATAGAGTCGTATGATGTTGGGGTGGTCTAAAGACTGCATGACGGTTACTTCTTGGAGAAAGTCTTTCAGTGTGTCCGCCTGCCTCGACATACTGCTCCTCAGCGATTTAACTGCCACAGGCAACTGAGGAGAGGAAGGGGATAAAGACAGAGGCTCAGTTTCGATCAGGCACACGGATGATCGCCTCACATCAACAAGCCAAAAGGAGACAGCAAGGGCATGTACATGTGTACACGCCTACTTGTTCCAGGGTATAATCATAAAAAAGGACATGAAAGGTAGACGCAGCCACCGTGAAGTCACCTGCTGGTATTTTATTTTTATTTTTTTTGAGCAAAGGCTAACAATATTTATACGGAAGGGTAGAATGATATGTTATCAGCTAACCTTAGCTTGGTTTGCAAGGTGCAATCAAGTGGCAGAAAAGTTAAGCTTATGCACAAGGGCCATAAACAGCAGTTCCACTAAGCCCCCCCCTTAAAAAAAGAGCGAATTTTCATGGATCCCATGTTAAAATATCGCACTTTAGAGCAGAAAAATGTATGTTTACACCTAATTTCATTTGCCTACATAGAAACTGTTTGCCTTTATAATGTTGGCACAGAGGGTGTTTTTTTTTTACTCACCCATTTCTGCATTGTTAAGGTTTAAATTGAGGAGCATGGCTTTTCTGACTGACAAGCACATGTTCTCTCTGGCAGCTAAAATTGTCCACTATGAGCAAGCTTTGACCTCCACTAACTGAGTCATTTTTGGAGCGCTTTTGATTTAACTTTCTGACTAATAACATGGAATGCTATGTGATTAATTACACTAACAATCTGCTTAAGAAGTATGTGCTCCAGTTTTTTGTGAGTGCACTATGTGAGTTATACTTTAGTCAATGGATGTACCTTGCTAACCAAGCTTGCTAGCTTGATTAGCAAGATAGCAAGCTTGCTGTTAGCTGACAGTTTAGCACTTCCACTCTGTCATCCAAATATTGTAATTGGACTGGTACTAATTCAGTGCCCTCACATTTATACAAGCACTTTTTCCCTTTATGCCAAAAGACTTTGGCACAAAACATTTAGACACAATTACACTCCAATGGATGAATTGGGATGACGTTATGGTGGTTATGTCCACCTTTTGCATACAGTGGTGGCCAAACAGTTTTTAAAACTTATGTAATCTTTGTAAAAGCCAAATGGTTATTAAGGTATTTATTAAAAACAAACTTTGTGCCACTGATGAAAGTTTTGGTCACGACTGCACAGTTTCTGGTCTGCACACCATCTGTAGTGAAAGTCCAGCAAATCTGTAAAACTGGTCCTCACCACTCTTCCAGTGGGTGTGTGCCACTCTCCCCTCTTCACCACCCCAAATGACCCAGAGCCCAGCCTCTCCGCCAGAATCAGCTCACTGTCTTGGATCAGACAAGGAAGAGCCCGGACTCCGACTTCCTGGCCTTGTGATTGGCCACCTCCGGTTAACTGCTCCCCACCATCTGGACCTCGGCCGCTGAACACCTGTGTGCATCATTAAGTCAATAAAAATGACAAACTTAATATCAGGCTTGAGAAATATAATTAACACGTAATAGTCCATAACAAAGCTAATGCACATTAAGTGTTTCGGACCTTCGGCACCCACGACCGCATGCGTGCACTCGTCTTGTAGCGTTTCAGAGCTTCCCATAGTCTTCTTTGTCCTGCAAGAAAGAAAATACAGAAATGTTTGCATTTTCTGTTACTGTATATTAAATATCTTTAAATCAGCAGTTGGTAAAAAAGTAATTGTTGCTTTCCGTTTTTCTACTTCCTTCTGAAATGGTACACACTAAATTAATAAACGTAGCTGTTATTAACCATATTGCAAACGGGCTTTAAATTTATTGATAAATAACACCGATTAGGAGCCTTAAAAAGGCAAACTCCTGCAGATAAACAGGGGACAATGCTTTTGTTTCGGGGCACTTAAAGCCCGTCTTTCTTTTGTGATTAACCATACCTCCATTACTGATCCTAAGGGGAAACGTTCATGTACACCCAGGATGAATGATCAGAGAAGATGATCAGGCTCACCAGGTTTGCTGATTCCAATCTGCTCCAGATCGGTCTCTTTGACGTAGCTGAAGTGCTCAATGCGAGTGATATTGAGGCCATCTCTGATGCGCAGGTAAAACTTCTCCAGCTGGACTTCAGCTAGGAGTTGGTATAGCCATTGAGTGTCCTGGTCCATCACCATGACCTGGCTGACCTTCCTGTTGAGGTTATCGGTCAGAGGTTATAAGACAGTGGAGAGAATTTCTGGCCTGTTTTTGTTCTCCTGGAAAATCAAATTTTGTTTTAGTAGATGGAAAATTCTTAATAGGAAGAAAAATCCAGTGACCTCCCACAGAAAGCTCTTGCTAAGCTTTTAACAAAGAGCCAACTTTTTTTCAACGTTGCAGGAATCTTATAACGATGACCAACTTCACATTTGCTGATATATATACACACTTTTATTTGCATATGGCTCACACTTTCTGTCAGATACACAAATGAGGTCACATGAAACATGGAAAGTGGTGAAACGTGGTAGAAGATGCAGATAAGTGAAAGTGAAACAAGTGGACAAAAGCACCACAAACACAGACTAGCAGGAAGTTGCATAAAAAAATAAATACAAACTTGTGACCATGAACTGTATCTAAAAGATGGACATGTCTTTTGCGTCTGAAGAGTGAACCTGATGTTAAACATTTGCGTGTAGTAAGCTGTTATCTTGTAAACTGTTTAGATGTGCTCGGGAAAAGAAAGACTACATTACTGCATAAAATACCGCTGGTCACATCTTCCTGATTGGACCGCTCAGTGCACCCGACACAACGACAAAAAAGTATCTGTATCGGACGCTAGATTGACAGTCTGGTGAACCACCAGTGCAACTGCCTCAAACAGGCTCTCCTCCACACTGTTCTCATTTACAAAGATCTCTACAAACCTGAACATTACAGCTAACAGGTGGATTTTCCTGTTTGAGTGCAGCTAGCAAACACTGAAGAACCATTTACTGCTTCAGAGAGTCAACGTGAACAGCCTATCCTTGGTTTTTTAATAGAAAACTCATGGCTTTAGTCAGGAGAAACACAGAAATGACCTTTTTAACTGATGTTTAGTTTTAGTGTCCTGGCTTTCCTCAGAGTTATTGTTTCTGTCGCTAGTTAGCTCGTGTAAAATATTAGCAGCAACCAACCAACGCAGTAACATCACGTTCATACATTAACAAGATGGCGTTACACATGCTCTAAAAACTTCCACTTTAAACATTTATTTCTTAAATCCAGCTTCACGGACAGAGTCAAATCTGTGGCATTCTTGAGAGCAGCGCTCCATGGTGTAAATGAGAATTTATACATGTCTACTTTAATCTGGGCTGACTTTGGATGCAACTTAAGAGTGTGCTTTGTCCCTCAGTTTCTTAGTTAGATCCAGTCTAGCCTTCAAAATGGGACCTTATGAAAAGACCAGTCTATGCTTGTGCATGACTAATTTTAAACCTCAGAGGCAACAATCCCTTGTGCTCTGTGAAAAATACAGTTGGAAACTTTAGCTTGTCTGAGGTTTAGGGGCACCAGTCTAACCGGATCCTGTTCGCACAGCATTTATGTAACTGCATAAGTGATACTGTGTGTTGTAATAACTCTGAAACAGCTGCATGAATGCGACTGATATGAGGGCTCTGGTCATATTTAGTTCAAATTTACCATTGTTAGTGCTGATAGTTTTGAAGCTCTTTGTCGTGAGTGCAACAGCAGGAGTGTGTGACTTTGAATAACTTCCTCACTGCTAGAAAAGGAAAGA
>VOQK01006971.1:0-14510 GCA_015052645.1 Benitochromis conjunctus
CTGTAACTTGCTTACACAGCGATACAAACATTCCTGTTTAGGCTATGACTTGGATAAATAAAGCACACCTGACCAGTGAAGGAGTCACGCAACACTCGCATATCAAGAGAGAACTACAGATGATATCAGTGCGTACACTCACTGCAAATGTATTACACAGTTAGTCTAGAATGCATTCAAATGGTTAAATAAGATCAGCAAACATCCTCTGGCCCTTTTCTTGTATATTAGGCTTGCGGCCAATTAAAGGAGAAACAGTGATAAAGTGTCTTTAGTAAGTTGTGCCAGCTTTGATACACATTGGCATCAGTGCTCCAAGAAGTGGAACACCATTCTTCCAAACGATGTTCTTCAATTTAGTGTCAACATGACACCCATAGGTCCTTAAATCAGGGGTGACAAAGTCATTTTACGCTGACGGTCACATTCAGCCCACTTTGATCTTAAGTGGGCCTGACCAGTGATACACCCCTCCGTCAGTGTGAAGACCTTTTAATTACACATTTAATCCCTGCGATGTTTAACTATAAGACAAAGAAGTGCAATCTCAACAATACAGCATACATTTTTGACATTTAACTGTATTTTCATACGTTTTCCTGCTGATAAATACATCTTCCAAAGTCATTCATACTACAGTAAAGTAATGGAGTAATAGGTAAACAGAGCTGCAAAGTGGGCTGTAGGTGCCATCCCTGGTCCATACTGAAAAAACAGTAACTTTTCTGTCATTACTTATCTGTTATTTCATTACTCTGGTGTAATGAATATGGATGCCAATGGGGATGTCTTTATCCTTATCTTTAGTAGGAAAAGCTGTAAAACCTATGAAAATACAGTTAAAATTGTATGCCCTCCTTCACATTGTCCAAAGCTATCCAGTGGGCCGGATTGGTGTCTTCTTTGTCGGGCAAGTTCTGGTCTCCGGGCCTTATATTTGACACCCCTGCCTAAAATCATTCACTGTCACCTCCTGCCATATGGACGGTGGTCTTGTCATCCCATCAAGACAACGGTTTCATCATGGGATACAGGTAGTCACTCAGAAAGCTTAGTGTTGATTTTCAGCATCCCGTCAATCTAAGGGAACATTAGAATACCCCCCCCCCCAGCTTCTCTCGTCTGGTCTCGTCAATCAAACCAACACTTAACAATAAAAAAAAAATGCATTGAACTTCACAGAGTAAAACTATGCAGCTCAGCCTCAGCTCTTGTTCCCACTTGCTGTACGTTATCTCCCCGTCTTCCGCTTCTTTCTCTCACCCACATGCGTGCACACATGACAAACCCCGGTGTCGGATAGGAGGCCTGAGGGCAGCAGAACAAAGCTTGCTACCCTCTACACTCTAAATGTAACCTCAGCTGACCCAGCTTCTGCATACCACAAAACACATACACGCGATACCTCCATTATGTGTCCTTTCACTGCAGATGCACTCGGTAGGCTTCATGTCTGCACTGCTCACACACGCCTGTCACATCGCACACGCTCTGCTGTAATAGCTGTCATTATCTGTGTAGCCTATGAGGAGGGTTTATAGCTTTATGCTTAGCATTATGCAAGGCATATGCACATAAGTGATTTTTTTTGTGTTTTTAGTGGCCAATTGATTTTATTGGTTTGACAATAAAATCAAAATGAGCCTCTGTCTGCTGACAAAGTCCAGGTCAGGTTTGGACATCTGTTATTGTTGTCACTGAATGTCACTTCAATCATGACTGTGAACTCTTATTCAATATACATCTGACTATAAAACTGCAGTGACCTTTTTATGGTTTTCCTTATTTTCTCACAGGTGATATATGAGTAATATATAAGACCGATACTAAAATCTGGTGATTTTTCTTTTTGCTAAAATTTGTTAGGAGTAGTTATTTAGGAGTCCTTACTGATATAATGTAAGATAATTTAGGTTAAAAATAAACTTGTCCTATTGTCATGTATTACTTGTTTGTGCATGATCAGCTGGTTCTTTATTGTGATTGTCTAAACCTGCTGCCAACAAGGAAAAATGCCCTCTAGTGGACAAACCACTCATAACATGGTTGAAGGGTGTTTCTTTTTTTTTTACTTTTAAAAAGGTAATTCATCAGCTGATAAATGAAAGTTATTTGGCGACACTGATATACTGGCACACAGCGACAGCGGTGGGCGTTCGTATTAAAGATGTTCAGTTTCCAGTGAGCCAAGAAGCTAGACTTCAGACTGCCCTGTGACCACATGCTGTCTGTGGGAGGCAGCCAGTCAGAATAAAGGTGACTCAAAAGGAACGGCGATGGCACGAAAAATGCTCGTTTTAGACAGTAGATGCATTTAAGGGCTGCATCAAGGCTCAGTATAAGAAAAATAAGGATTGGTTGCGTAGCTTTACAACACACTGAGTCTGTAACTGCACAAAGCACCTGTTTGATTCGTGTTGATATGAAAGTTGAAGTTTTTCTGAAGGAGACGCACAGCTGGTTGGATATAAAAATCCACCTCCAGCTTGTTCTGTAAAGTTTTTAAAGCCTTTCCATTAATACAACGTGACTGATGTTAGCAGTATGGCTTGCACATTTTTCCATACCACTGCTCAGTGGTCGCTTGTCATAAACTAGACTTTGTGCAATTATAAGTGCAGTTGATTAGAGTACACACACTATAACATATTCAAATGGTTTTGATTATAGTACAGTTACATTTGCATGAAGATGAACCACATTAACTCCAAAAATTGAGTGAAAAACAGTTATGCTTTAATGCTGTAATTTGCATAGAGAAGATTATGATTCCTAGTATCTCCTGCCTGCACCTTGACCTCCTCACTCCTCTGGCTTAAATTTGGCTACAGCTTCTGCTTTCACTTTCAACATGCTCACACCTGCAGACGACTCTGTAGCATCACACAGTGTTTGAAGTAGATATTATCAAGCCCTGGCTCTCACTGAGTATACCACGTCACGTATGTATGTTCTGTCACATAAGTAGATATAGTTTTATGGTCTACTGATGAGAATGTCCTTGTGTTTTGCAGATCCACATGCACTCAGCATCTGATGACCTAAATATTTTAGAACAAATGGTTGATTTCCTTTGAGATTTTACTCTTGTGTCATGTTGTGTTGTAATTTGTTCAGTTTCTATTGCTGTACTAAAGTCAATATCCAGCTCTCATCTAATTACTTGGAGGATGCTCCATTAGGATGTGGACGACAGTTTTATGACACGAACGCCCTTAACTGACACAAAGTCAGTCATCCTGTCCTCTCTCAGGGCTGATCTAGTGGCAGACAGGACACACTTGTACAGCTGCCTGGCCATGGTCATTGAAAGAACTAAAAATAACATGGCTGGTCTCCCAAATGTGAGGTTTTAGTGCTATTTACATAAAACTTTTTAATTAATCAGTTTTTTAATGTATTCTGAGCCTCAACTTGTTTTTGATGTTATTTTTTATCGCATTTAATTCTCCTTACTCTAATTTGTGTACAGCATTTTGTGGCCCCTTGTTCGTGAAAGGTGTTTTATAAATAAATAATAATAATAATAATAATAATAATAATAATGTATACTTTATTGATCCCGTAGGAAATTAGTCTCTGCATTTAACCCATTCACACTCAGTGAAGCAGTGGGCAGCCACCAATCTGGCGCCCGGGGAGCAGTATGTGGGGGACGGTACGGTGCTCAAGTGTACCTCAGGGTAGCCGTTGGGTGGATTCGAACCGTCGACCTTCGAGCACTTCGAGCACTCTACCTACTGAGCCACCCCGCCCCCCAAACAACACTTACTTAAATTTGGTTATACATGGGAGCTGACCAAATATAATCTGGGCATTTGATGGGATATTGTAATTTACTGCTTTCCAGGGTAGCTAATCAGAATGAAGGTGCTTAACAGTGGAGGAGCCACAACGGCTAGTTTCAGGCTTTGGAAGCACTGACGAGCTGCTTCTACACCAAGCATGAGAAAATGTTTCACTATGTGACTCATTAGACGTGGGAAACACTACACACCCCATAGTTCAATATTGTCACAAAACGTCACTAAAAATATATAATTGCAATTTTTTACTATTTTAGTATTACAGTAACAAATATTGCAATTCATCGCTTCTTATCAACTGCAAATTATGTCCTCAAAGTTGAACTTTGTCAGTATCTGTTTTATTCGATAAAATAAAGTTATCGCTTCGCTTATGCTTTGCTGCAAAATGAGATCGTGAAACATACCAACACTGTCACTGAAACCTGCCATAAATGTTCCCATAAGACAAAGTCGGTCTGCTATAAGTCTGCGATCAGTCTTTGATTGAATTGCATGCAATCTGGTTCTAATAATAAAGCAATTAAGTTTGATAATTGGCCGACAGTCACATCTGCTGCTGTCTACATAGACAGAAATTCACATTTCACAGTTACATTTACGCTTAGCAACCTTCCTGTTGTATAGGAGTATAACCAGAATATAACCAGATGGCAGCCAGTTGATCCGAGTCCCCTGAAGTTGTGCTTACTGACAAAGACTCATTCAGACTAATGCCAACATGTTGGCAGTCTGTCTGCATTTATAAACTAGATGGCAATTATTTGCAAACCTCCGATAATCTCTCTGAGAGTCCAAGGGTTGCTGTCCTATTTTTATTTGTGTGACTGAGTCATTACCTTGCTCTGAATAAGGAGGTCGCTTTGTCACGCTAAGTGTGTCCACTGTTGTTTTTCAGTTGAGCTGATTTAATGTGGGTTTGTTTGGCTAACGTTATCTAAGGATGTGAGCATGAGGTTAGCCTTCGCGTTCATAGTATTCACAGAATAATTTATTTAATTAAATATTGATAACAATATCGCCACACAAAGTACCATGCTCTATCGATATATGTATACATGTAGGGTTTTTTTGTTTGGTTTTTTCCCCCCCCCATCCATATGAATCACGCAAAGGTACTGTAGTAGACCCAAAGAATAGAATTATGTAATTGAATATGAGCATAATGAGTCTCGTTTAACTTTTAATTTGCCAGGTCAGAAGTAAGTGTTTATCTTAATTGCTAGTTCCAGGATGACATTAAATTATAAAATGTAATAAATTTAGTTTAATATTTAATTATGCAACGATTGTAGACGCAATAAAGCTGTAACTGATCTCCGCAGCATCCAGTCCCATGCTTTGTCACGTAATATCTGTGTGTATGTGTCAAAGAAGGCCTTCTTAATGACATAACAAATTCAATGCTTGGACTGAAATCTCTAGACGGGGTCTTGTCGACATGTTTAAACTAATGATGTTTGCATTAGATCGGTCATCACTGCTCAGAGACGGCATGGCTACGGATGGCTGGATGGGTAAAATAGATTAAGAGGAAGCTGTTGTCAGTACTGGCTCGATGCCGAGCGAGCAGTTAGTGCAGGAACAGTGCCAGATGCGTTCAGTGCCAGCTCCCTAACAGGATGTTAGAGTCTACATGGGTGTTGTGCCACCTTCCTGCATGAGTAATAATAAAATCTCTGAAAACACTTGATGACTCAGAGTAGCGCAAGGTGTAGTTTAGACTGCATGTCCGAGTCGGTAATTAAGAATGACAGATGGGGATAAGATACTGGAGGCAGTGTGCCAGAGGTTTTCTGCATAGAGGTGTTTCAAGTCAGCTTGATTGTTCAGCAGTTTCACGAACAACAAAGCTTGTTGAATTTGAATTATTCCATTTTTTTCAATCATATGACTTTTATAGTGACTGCTGCTAAAGGGTAAGCCTGATCACAGTCTACATATTTCTTATCGCAAACAGAAAAAGCTGAATTGGTGTGAAAGAATTTGGTAGCGAAAGTGTGTTACATCTTAGTCTCATATGCCAGAAATGAGGAACACATGAAGAGGGCTCCGTGTTCAACTGAAATGCTTTTTTTTTCTCGTAATCATGGGGTATGCAGTTTGTTGTCAATCTGGTTCTCATATCCTGTCCTGGTGCCATAACATACTCCGGGGTTAATAGATTAACATTAGCATTAGACAGTGGTAGGTGTAAGGGATGTTGAAAGTGAGTTGAAATTGGGCTCTTTATTTGCTTGTTAGTAACGAAGTACTGAGGCCAATGTATAAGATGTTAACAATCAGCAAAGGTAGGAGTCACTGTAGTTATCCAAGTTGGTAAGTGTCCTGCAAGAGTTTGGGCAGTAGCACAAATTGTGTTTCACTTTCACTACACTTTGCTGCTTCACTTATGAGCACCTGAAGCACGTCACTGTTTGAGGGCTTTTCCTTGTCCACCTGCTTTTTAAGGATTGACCATGCAGAAAACACCTTTGACGATCCAGGACCAATACGGTGACAATCTGCACATTTTCCAACATGGTGGAGGACTACTGTCAGAAGACCCGGAATCTAATTAACGTTAATTAACATTTGGGTCCATGGCCAGGGAAGTCCTCAGACGTTAATCTGACTGAGAAACTGTGGTCAGTCCTTGAAAAGTCGTTGGAGAACCAGAAACCCAACATTTGTGATCAACTTGGAGCGCTGTAGAGAAACAATTGCCATCAATCAGGATTTGCCCCAGAAGCTGATATTCAGTTTGCCAGAGTTATGAAGAAGGGGTCAACACTGTGAACACTGACTCTTTGGACTAAATTACACAAGTAATTTATTTTAAATTTCTTCATAATCTAAAGAAAAATCTAAATGCAAATGACTGACTATTAATTCAGCTCATACATAACAGAAATATTAAACATAAGCATGCTTGAATCAGTTTTATAACTCTATTGATAGGGAGGAGACCGATTTAGTGTAGGATATGTTCAAACAGCCTACTAAAGATATGTGTGTGCATGTGACAGCAATAGAGAGTACTGAGTTTCCTGTAGTGTCTCCTATGGCAAAGATAGGATAGTATTTCAATTCTCCAAACCCTTCATAGTGTTTCCTCTTCCTCACTGTCTGCCAGAGAAAGTGTTGCCCTCCCGTGTTGTATCCAATGACACCCCAACTGCAGCTTTGCTTTGTCCAGAGGAGAGTATATATACTAGTTGGCTTAGGCTCTTTCCGCTCCATCCTCTCAACCAAAAAGCCCAAGTGTGTGGGCTTTGCTGCTGAATTTCATAGCTTAATTTCATTTAAATTAACCTCCTAGGACCTGACGTCCACAAATGTGGACATCACATTTTGGGTTGTCTAAACCAAAATACAAAATTTTGCTCTACAAGAGCCTGATATCCACTTACGAGGACATTATACTGCCACTGTTCGATCGACATTTAAAACAAATGTCCTCATATGTGGATCTCATTTTTCTCAGAAACAAAAATCAGGTAATTCTTTGTTTTTACATTCATCAGGTCCCAATCAGCCCAAATAGCAAAGAGAAATTAAAAGTGCATGCCATGAATGAGTTCGGGTTTTAGAAGGTTAAATTACATTTTAATGTAGGTTTACATGAAGATTGTATCAGTAGTAAAATGACAATTTTTGGTTGCATGTAATATAAAAAATTAAAGGCAGAACTATTGTCAGTGTGTCAGAGTCTGTATAAATGATGCAGTTCAAAGCATTTGTTTGGTGAGTGGTGACATTTTGACTTCATCAATGGGGGGGGGGGAGTCCGCATGAAAGAAAGGCTTTACTGTTGACAGTACAAAGCATGAGTCAGCACTGACTCTGCTTTAAAAAGACAGGAGAAGCAGCGTTTCTGTTCAGCCTGTCGAATCCCAATTAATTATGAGCTTATGTAAAAACACATTAGATGGGAAGAGGGAGATTTATATACTAAAATTAAGTGATATAACAATTTGGCCTCTTTTTTCTTTCTACTTACTTTTACATTCTACTATTTAATGCTTAATAACTCGTAGAACAATTGTTTGTGCCTAAATGGATAAAAACATTTGTTCTATTGGTGTCAGAAGTATTAACTTGATATACAATTTCACCACAATGCTAACTTCTGTTACAAAAAATTATAAACTTTTTTCAAAACGCTACCCAAAAATGATAGCTGCCTTAACTGGGGGTCAATCAGATGTTAAACTCACATTTTAGTCAGTATCTCAGTATGTTTGAGTGATTGTTCTCAGGTCATCAGTCACATTTTATAAATGATTAAGAGCGTTTAGCCATGCTAGCATTCCTAAGAAGATTTCATTAGGACTAGCTGCAGAGCTACTTTGAACCAGACGCTGTCATCACTGTGTTAATCAATCACTGTGGGAATGTCCAGGTTAGCAGGAATGATTTTGTTGTGTAACGTCCTAGCTTTGTGTTGGGATTCTTACATTTGCTAACAGCTAATTTGAATGAATATGCTACTTATTTGGTTACAATTTCAGTTAAAGTAATGATTTTACAAAGACAAATTTCTGTCATCTGTAAAAGTTACAAGTGTTTCTGTTTCAGGCGTAGTCATTAAGTTGGTAACTTAAAGATCCAGTGTGTAAAATCTCACTATTAGATGTCAGTAGATTGCAGTCAACTGAGTTCTGTTTTCTTACCGCTCCCAACTCAAGTGTGTAATCCTAGTTATGATGGCGTCTGTAGGACAAAGAACTAGAAATGTGATTTTTAGGATACTTAAGCCTAATATTAGCTTAGCTGGTAAAATGTTGGCTTGTAACCAGTGGTTGTTGTCGTTTTTAAGCGGCTTGTTGTAAGCAGTCTGGAGAAATGAGGGAGGTGAGAGACATGATGAAAATATACAAGTGTTAAATAATCATGTGTGTGATCTTCAAATTAAAAATAATTTATAAGGCCCGGTCTCCAGACACATGCATAAAACACTTTTAGGTGGTACAGCAGGGACCAGTGTATTCAAGATGGTGGGGCAACATGGCGGCTTCCACAAACCAGCACCTGCTCCTATGCATTTTTAATGGATTAATTCCAAGTTCATGACAATGCATCAGTTTGTTGAAAGATGTAATTACACACTAAACAAAGTATATTTATGAGTACAATATTCAGTTTTTCTTTTGAATAATCTTGAGAAAGATCTAACTGTACTTTCAAATCAACTTAAATTCAAACTGTCATTCAGTAGTGAAGAAACACCTCTTTTGTTTATACTAGTAGCTCCTGTAGTTGGTCCTCTCACCTCAGTTAGGCACAAGAACTGCTGCTCTTGTGCATTTGCGGTGTTATAAGTGGCCTCTGTGCTGGGCTGTGTGTGCGCAGTTTATTTCTGGCCGTTTCCGCACCCTCTAGAGACTGGGTGGTGGTTGTGTGACTTTATATGCCAGGGTGAGGGCCACAGCCATAAACTAGCTTCTCCCTGTTGCGTAACAGAAATGTAAAGTCCCCTGGGATGGTGCGATGTTGCCCTCTGGCACTTTACAATTTTTTGTCAATAGAAAAATGAGTGGCTGACCGTTTCAGCCCCTGACGCCAAAGCATGAAAGATTCATGTCGATAAATAATTGACGTGCCCGTCAATTATCACTTAAAAGCTGCCAGACTGTTGAGTGTGCGTATTTGTTTACAATTCACGCCTATGAGCTTGTATGTGATTAGTGTGTGTTACTTTTCTGTTGCAGTGTCCACAGTTACGTATGGGGGTCTGTTTTCTCAGAGACAAAGGAGTTGTTTGTCGGGCGCATGCAGGCAAAAAGAATAGCCTGGTGTTCCTCCTCTGACACTGTAGGCTCCAGTCAGCTACTTTACTAGGTGGTGGGTGGACTGTGTCCTCATGTGTCTGTGTGAATCGCATTTTATTCATTCATACTGCCTTCTCCTGCAGAGGGCCCCTCTGGCATTCCTACCCCAGCCCCCAGACCTGGTCTGGAATAATGCCAAGTCATGTCCAACATTGGAAGTTGCTTCCGGTAGTAGACTGCTGTAGGTATTGATTCAGCGGGGAAGTTCCATCAAATCCTTTCTGCTTGATCCAGAATTGTGCTGATTAGTATTTTGCAGAGTCATAGAAAACAAATCAAATTCACCAACCAAATTCATCAGGTTGGTGTTTTCACTTTTCAGTTTTGCAGTGAGGGAATTACTCATATCTGTTGTTAACTCAGTTCAGGTTGGTGCCAGCACTCTGTTTGGTCATGCATGTGTGTGGGTGGATTTTGTTGCAAAAGAGTTTGACTTCAGCTTCACCTTAATAGATGTGTTTCATTTGCAGGGAAATAGGGTTTCATTTTCTTAAAGTTTGTGTGGAGTGGTAATAAATATGTTTTGAATTTGCTATTAAATAAATCAAGTCAACCGCAAAGTTGTCATTGGGTATTATGTCTTTAAAATTAAAACACACCAAGTACTAACAATAATGCTCCTGGGAAGGAAAATTCCTACTGTACGGGTTTATAATTACCCACAAATGTAAAATCTTGGCCTACATATAATTCCTCGTCATAGCTATAGTGATGAATTAAAGTGGAGAGAGAGGGGCGAGAGAGAGAGAGAGAGAGAGAGAGAGCTAGGCTGATGCTGGTGTCAAGGTTTGGATCCTTGGCAGGTAGAAATCTGTGGAAAGATTGGGGTGCTCTGAGGGTACACAAAAATCCATGGTGCTAGTACTGGTAACATTTCAGGCAAATACAGCACATCTGCATTGAAGCAACATTCAGACTCTTTGTAATGCTTAATGAAGTCAAAACTTGTTAAAACATGTCCCTTTTTGCTTGTTTATATATATTTTTAGGCGACTTCAGCAAGGAAAAAAACTCCAAGGTCTGTGTTCGTCAATGGATGGAGATGAAATCATGTAGGGATGCACTAACCCTGCAGTGCCACAGAGTTGTAGCTCAGCATAATCTCACCTCAATGGATTGGGGCCCTCATCTGTATGCGTTTGACTTTCTTTCGTCAACTTGAGAGAAGGATCTGCAACGACAGAGCCAACACTGGAAAGAAAACTGGGTTTCTGTGGGTCAAATAGCACAGGTAAGAAACTTGAGTACACACATGTGCTCATACCTCCAGTATCTTAGACAATCGCACTATTGCAGTGCCTTCTTCGTTTTGGAGCCCATTGCATTTGGGTGTGACTGTTTTTAATCATGTTTTCATCGTGGTGTACATTGCTTAAACACTTCACGTGTTTGTGTCTATTTGACACACTGTGTCTGTGTGTATGTGCTGGCTATGCAAACATGAGATCATGTCAAATCATTGACTGTGTTTTGGTCACTGACTCATGGAGGTGTGAAATTGAATTGTTCACCTTTTGAAAAGGATCAAATTCCTCAGATCATGCCATCAATGGTCATAATGTTTATTTTTAGTGTGCGTGTGCGTGCGTGCGTGCGTGTGTGTGTGTGTGTTTTAGTTGAAGATAGATGTGGCTGACCATTTCCTGTTTCATAATGCTTTTGTTTGTGTAACCAAAAGGGATCGGTCACGTCCCAGATCAGTTTGTTTTTCTGGTCGCAGCCACAGAATAAGAATTCTTAGCTGATGAGGTAGAGTTAGGAGGAAGTGAGAGTCACACTGGTGGCTTTAATAGAAACCCTTGTATTCCACTGCCACAAACACAGACCCACGCACAGGATGCCTGCTAGACACTCCCAAGCAGGTGTCTGCAGACCTCAGCAGAAAGGGAAATAATAACAGTGCGTATGTTTGAGTTGTTCTTCTTCGCTTTTATGAAAACAAACCAATCGATTGGATGTTGCCATCAGGTTTAGCGTTTCTTTATCAGAGGCAGACCATAAGCAAAGCAGACTGTATGCACAACTAAGATGAAACATGTTTATGTGCATTCACACTCTCTTGATTTGTGACTGGAGTGTTCTTGGCTCGTCCTTGTAGAGCAGCACTGCCCTGTTTCGATTCCTGTTCATGAATAAGCAGAGAAGCAGTTCTGCTCGCAAAACTGATTGAAAACATCAAATTTGCTTGTCTAAAACTCCACGTGGTGCCTTACTTTGCCAGTCACTTGGATTCTGCTGAGATTTGCGAGCTTATGTCATGAAAGAATCAAACTGGCCAGGCCTACTGGTCAGTTTGGAGCAGCCGTTGTCATCTGAAGTACTGCTGGTAAATCATTGGTACCTTAGGATGTGTTTAAGTGTGACAGTAAATAGATGCTTCATACCATCACCTGCAAGGAAAATGTGGAAATGTGTGTCCTTTCCCAAACGAGTCTTTTTATCATATTCCAGATGTTTCTGTTAAACAAACCATCACCTGCCTAAAGTTATGTGGCATCTGCAAAACTGTTAAAAGTAGTAGGTGTATTAGGTGTAGTTAATAAGTGCTTTATTTAAGGGTTACTAAACTGATCTTCTCTTAACACTGATTGTTATATACATAAAAGTCAAATGTCTAGTGGAACAACAAAGAGGTCTGAAGTTGATATGTCGTTTGTGCTGTTTAAAGAGGATGGGAAGTGTAGGAGAGAGAGTCGTTCCACCATAGCTTGTGATGCTCTTAAGAAGTATCCTATAATTCCTGCCAAAAAAGTGAATCTGCAACCCTGATTTGATTAACAAACTAAACTGAAGGACACAGGAGAAGTGGACAGAGATGGAGTAAGCGCGTGGATGTCTAGAAATGGATATTCTGCTCTATTCTGGAGCAGAGAGGTAAAGCGGAAGCTCCCAGAATAGCAGCAGCGATCAGTGAGTGTGCTTTTTGTGGAGAGTGTCTCTGAATGCTTGAAGGGCCTTTTGGGGCCCCGACTGACAGAGGAGAACTTGGAGGAAAGGGAGCCTCTGGGAGTCAAAGTGTGTGCGCGTGTGGGTGTGAGACAGTGTTATTTTAACCATGAACTTACATCCGGCTGGCACTCCATACACTCCCACCCCCGCTCCACTTCTCAGTCCAACTACCTGCAGGCGGTTTGTCACATGGCCTGCTGTCGGTTTCATTCCTCCTCTGGCTTTTCCTTTCCTTTCACCATTAGCTCTTTTAATAATCCTTCATCTTCTTCTGATCTACAAGTATTACATTTCCAGCCCCCCTGAGGACTGGCGCGCTGTCTGTCACTTCCTGGTGTATTGTATGTCCGGCCTGTTGTCAGTGCGTCGGGTTTCCTGACTAAGTGTCCCTGTAATAGATCACCTTGTGACACTGGTAACACAGCCCTGGGGTAGAAGACTAGAGCCTCTTATAATCTGAAATCAGTCTCTAAAAGATGAACGTCAGGGTGCTGACCTGTGTCTTCTTTTGATTCGTCTTCTTAAACTGTTGTCATTTTGTATTTAGTGGCTCCATACCTGTGACAGAGTTAATCACTAAAGTTTCAGGACATCCAGTAACCTAGAAGTCGACTTCTATAGGGTAATAACTTAGAAATGTATATGGAGTGACTAACTGGTGACTTGTTGCATACCCTTCCACATCCTGCCAGGAAGTTCTAAGATCCACTAAACGCCCCAGTAACAGTTAATTTCCAGTTTATTCAAACCCATCTGATAATAAAGGCGATGCTCATGTGGTCACTTTCAATTCCATATTTGTCACTCTACAATGTTTGCATGATATACCGTCCAAAATAGTGATTATATACACTGTTGCAGCCACTCTGTTGCGGAGCTGCTTGAAGCCATCTTTATTTGTGATTAGCTGTCCCTCTTTAAATGACTGTTTGAACAGTTATTGCTTGGGGGGTGCTATTCTCACTGCCAGAACTGTGGCCTTTCACATATGTTTATTTCAATCTGTGGTCATGTGTAATATGAGCATTTTAACAGTGTATGCATGACTGTGGAGAAAACCTACAACCCCAGTTCCAAAAATATTAGGATGATGTGTAAAATGTAAATAAAAGCAAAATGCAATCATTTGTAAATCTCAAGTCCAAATTTCATAATAGAACATAGAAAACATGTCAACAAAAAGTGAGAAAATGTACCATTTTAAGAGGATTTTGATTGGTTTTAATTTGATGGCAGCATCGGGTCTCCCAAAAACTGGAAAAGTACGTAAATATGAGCAAAGGAAAATCTGGAAAAAAAACCTCTCCAAAAACTTTGAATATCTCATCATCTACAGTACATGATATCATCCAGAGATTCAGAGAATCTGGAGATTGTTTATAATGCATTAAAACCGAGCACGATTCTGTCATGGAAATCACAGCAGGGACTCGGGAAGACTTTCAGAAATCGCTGTCTGTGAAACATAGATATGATGGTATGGAGATGAATCTGTGCCCATTGAACTGACAGCTTGTAAATCTGGGAAGACACCATCAGTACTGAAAGCTATATACTGAATATCTGCTAGTAGTGGCCTGTCTCTTATTGACGCCAGTTTCTAATAAATGCCCAGTTTGAAAACATGTCACGACAAATAGATGCCGGTCTCCTTTAAGCGCCGGTCTGTAGTAAACGCCGATCTCCAATGACCCACCGCCTTTTCTGTACGCTACTACTCTTTTCGTACCATCTGGGCTACCGCCCTCCTGCAGTAAATCATACAGCAAATACCTTTTCGTGTCAAAAATGCTTTGTCATCGGATGCTATCGAGGAAGGAAGAAAGTCAAAATGTCCATTCCGTCTGAGAAGGGACAACCGCTGGTCTCTTTTAAACGCCGGGCCGGCCGAATAATTTTTTGAATAAACGCCAGGGCTACTATTGGAAGATATACGGTAGAG
>VOQK01006974.1:52271-64820 GCA_015052645.1 Benitochromis conjunctus
TCATACAAGAATGGCCACCCCAAAAATGTTTATACATCTTTAATATCTGTGTGGCCAGGTGGTGCGCCAGTCTGATAATGATCAGGTGACTGTGATTGGAGCTGGTGTTACTCTGCACGAGGCCCTCACTGCTGCTGATAAGCTGGCTGCTCAAGGTAACCCACACTGCCCTCTAGTTGATAGATGTTGGTATTGTTATGAGGACACATAGGCCTAATGCAGCGAGTCCTCAACTGGCCAGTGAGCCACTATACCCTCTATAAACCTGTAAATTAATTTCCTTATGCATTTTTACAGGAAAGAACATCCGTGTGATTGACCCATTCACCATCAAGCCCCTGGATGCTGCTACCATTCTGGCCAGTGCCCGAGCAACAAGGGGACAGATCATCACTGTGGAGGACCACTACAAGGAGGGTAGGTTGTTCAGTTCATGTGTTTGAGTATGTGCTTACAGAAAGGATGTTTCTGAAAGAGCAAGAATTTTCTTATGACAGCAACAATTATGGCTCCTAGATGTTAGATGGGTTTGGTTATTTATAGAAAAAAAAAAACAACAAAAAAACTTTAATAAAGGAGCATCATTGCTTGCTTGCTTTTTTTTTTATTTTTTTATTTTATTTTATTTTTTATTTTTTTTGGTAATTTAAAAGAAATGCCAATATCACTTATGCATTCATTCTTTTTGATGATCCTCCTCCTTTGTGCAGGTGGTCTTGGTGAAGCAGTGCTGTCAGCAGTGGGAAGTGAGCCTGGTATTGTTGTGACACGTCTGGCAGTGACTGGTGTTCCTCGCAGTGGAAAGCCTCAAGAGCTTCTGGACATCTTTGGCATCAGTGCTGACTATATTGTCAAAGCTGTGACTCAGACCTTTGCAAACTAAGAACTGCACTTAATTTTCCCTCGTTTTTTTGTTTTTGTTTTGTCTTTTTCAGTCACAACAAACTTGCAGCTACCAGGCACAATCGCAGGAAGACCTAACTTCTAGTTCCCACTTGAGTTGCAATGTGTGCTAACCCTGTATTAATATCACAGATGAAGGGATATGAGTGCAGTGTGGTCATAGTGCTGATGGTACTCTCCTATATGCACCTTTTAGTATCCTTACTTCCAGATAGGTTCTGCTGTTTTACATGTTTTCAGAGTCTTGCAAGGTGCAAAGATAAAAGCATCACTGAATACTGTATTTAAAGTGTTATGCTGACAGATAAAAAGCCCATCATACATCAATGTGTCCTAGTTGTGATGCATGGGATACTTGGGCTACAATATCTGTGGCACCAACCATGAATACTTTCACATTCTTGGCAAGCATTCCTCTTGTCCTCGCTCTCAACTGGTAGTCAAACCTCTTTATCAGAAGCGCTGTTACTGTTTGTCATATTATATTTTACTAGATTACTTTTGTAATTGTTTTCAGTAACTGCCTTGAATGCTTGGCTATTACATTTTTAAGCATTCCACTAATGTTTCCTGACCACATGGGTGTTGCACAACATTACTAGCGCTTAAGGTCACAGAGTTTTGCTATTACTGCTGTAGTGTGTTGAATTAAAAATAATTCTCCCACAGTTGTTTGTCTTTGCTCATTTATATAAGCCGAGGCTTGATAAATACCAAAGTGTGGACCAACATTTGCAAGGTAAATGTCAACAACAATCAAAGTTTCCATGGATTAAAAATGGGGTTTTGTTTTTTGTTACATGTAGGATTCATGAAAAATGAATAGGTGCTTAAGGTGTACTCATGAAGCTACAGGGGATCAAACATGCTGAGGAAAAGCATAAAATACTCAATGCAAAGGTAGAAATACAAATGGCTTCATTTTAAATATACTTAAAGTAGTCTATAAATTACAGCAGTGGATTCTGAAGGGCTCAGATGAGAGCGACCTTTTCAGGAGTTGAGGAAGGGAAGGCTTTGATTAGTTTATGTGAAATGTCGGCTAACAGATGGATTTGCGCAACAAACTTAATAAAAATAAAGGACCACTTTAATCAGAGTATAGCATCAAGCCAGTTAAACTTCTGGCATGTTGATTGAGTCAGTTTATGGCAGAGGGAGCTGTTAATCGGTTTCAGCTGGTTTGGTGTTAATGAAATTAACAACATATGCACAATAAGGGCAACAATGAGACAAATGGGTTTACAGGTGGAGACAACTGAAATTTTCTTTCCTTATGTTTTCTAGCCATTTTTGCACTGGTTTTTCATTTGGCTAGTGTCAGTATCACTACTGGTAGCATAAAGTGATATCTGGACCCTACAGAGGTTGCACAGTTAGTCCAATTCCTCCAGGAGGGCACATCAATACATGGTATTGCTAGAAGGTTTGCTGTGTCTTCCAGTATAGAGTATGGAGGCAAATCCAGGAGGCAAACCTCATGTAACATCATTCAGCTTGACCAGTTTGGTGGTGTGTAAGTAGTGGTCCAGGAAGGCATTTCCACAGAGGGGGACACACTTCTACAGGCTAGGCAACAGCACCCTGACTGCCTTTAGGTATCAAGATGAAATCCTTGGACTTATTGTCAGACCCTACACTGGTGCAGTAGGTCCTGGGTTCCTTCATACTCTCGGGCCTCCACACATGCTTCACCTAAATCCAACAGAACACATCTGGGATATTATGCTTTGGTATATCCGACACTACCAGTTTGCACCTGGGACACTCCAGGAGCTCAGTGATGTCTTGACCCAGATCTGGGAGGACAATCCCCCAACTACACCATCTGTCGTCTTATTAAGAGCATGCGCCGACATTGTCAGGCATGCATGCAACTACATGGGGGCCATACAAACTACTGAGTATCATACTGAATTGCTGCAATTGCATTTTGGCAAAATGATGTCGTCTGCTCATTTTTTTCACTTTGATTTTTAGGATGGTTTTGAATTCAGCCTTCAGTGGGTGGATTATTTTCATCCACCCACCCATTGAGATCTGTTGTGTTTTTAGTGTGTTCCTTTTGTGTTTTTTGACCAGGTGTGTAATACAGGCACTGACATGTGACACATGACACGTGTCATGACCAAGACATTCCTTTTACCTTTAATTTTATAAGTACTTTTTGTAATAAATGACTATGATACACATATCTGACTTGAAATGACATTCAGTTGTGAGCATACAAGCATAGTTATGTTAGTAACTGTCCCTCACTCTATTGGATGTTTAGTTTATCGCATTTAAAAATTTGCTTGGCAAACTGGTGTCAGAGATGTTACAAACCTGGAAGCGGTCATGCTGACTTTAACGTATTTATTCAGAGTGAGAAGGAAACAAAGATGAACTAAGTGATCAGAAGGATAATTCTAAGGATAATAGAGCATGCGCTGTTTCTTAAACATGTAAGTGTATTCAGAGAAGTAATCTTAGGGTTTGTGCTGGATATCCTCAACTCCTCATCTCTTTGTTGCTGTGGAAAATGTAAATTCAGGGTGTTGTCACATTCAAGTTAAGGAAGGGGTTGAATGTGGTCTGTAGATGACAGCGTGTTCCTGTCGAGATATAAAAATGAATCATCTTTGGAAACATCGCTATTTACTTTGGAGGAGCACTTCAGGACCTGAGTGTTTCAGTGTTTAGTGTCAACTTGTCCAGAGTGCCATTTGGAATATGTCTGGATTCTCCTGCTGTCTCATCAGTTACTCTTCAGGTGTGGAAAAACAAAAAAAAAGCATAATCTGCAGATTTGATTGCATATTACAGTAGTAGTAGTGTTAATTTAAGATTAACACTACTACTTGACATCTAATATGTCAATTAGATGTACCTACTAAGATATGAAAACACGACTGTGTGTGCGGCTGCTGAGCAAATAAAGAGGAGCTGTCAGCAGGTTTCACCCCACAGTGAAAATCCCAGTTTGGCTCCACACTCAGGGGCAGAAGGTGAGTGTGAGGATGTACACACTCTGCAGTACATGTGCAGAATGTAAAGACGTCCTCACTGTTTATTACTCAGAGTCCATGTTTGATTTCATACATAGTTGCTGGCAGAGGTTTGCCAAACAAGGTTGCCTCCGACTGGAACTGAGTACCAGCCGTCTCCTCTTGGACAAGATTTACTATACTCATACTAACATTCTGATTCCCTCCAGAAAAAGCACAAAAGTGACAGCGGTTCACAAAAACGCATTTGTCAAATCACAACAGAATGTATGACTAAAATCTAACACCAGTGTACGAAACTTAATGTGCTCCAACATCCCCCCCCCACCTTCCTGTCAGTGTCTCTCCTCCAGGAGTGAAAAAAAAAGCTGTTCCACGTAATATTCTCAGACAGTTATGAAAAGAAGTGGAGACGAGGAGGAGCAGGGTGTGTCTGTGTATTTCACGGTACAACAATCGAGGCCCTTTATTAACACTGAGAGAATTTATTTTTTCTTACCTCTCCGCCTGCTAGATGTTCCTTCCCGCGTTCTCCCTCTTTCTTCATTTTAACATTTACTCTGAGCAGCGAGCACGTGCAATATGTTTGGCCACTGCTTTAAGGTGACTCAGAACAGAAGGGAAACCACAGCGTTTACTCTGCATTCATAACCCCAAGTTCTAGGGTTTTCTGAAGAACTGTCTGCTTGTCTTTAAGTAGACCTCTTACCATCTGTGCTTCCTGTTCTGTTGCTTCTTGGCTTCAGCTCTGAGGATTAGAAATTAAACCCTTTGGGCTTTTCTCCATTTGAAAAAGCTTGATTTGAGTATAAATATACAGCAATGCAAATGCCAGGGACGTGGATTGTGTTCATCTGTCTGAGTGGAATAGTTTCATCAGAACAAAACTTGGACTCTCGGCATGACGTGGATGCATTAGTGGAAGTCTCTGCTGAGATACCTGAATTAGAAATAGCACCCGTTCCTTCACCAAGGATGGACGCAGGGGCGACAGTGTTGGGTGCACACGCTGCTGGTAAGTTTTTCAAGTCTGCCCACTTTTGTCTGCATGCTCTTGGCTAATAAACACTTAATGACTGATAATTGTAACTTATTTAGCCTACAGAGGATTAAAAATCAAACACTGTATTCATTCATGACCGCATTTTTGGTTTTGGTTTATGTTTTCTGTTACCCTGGTGAAGAAGAGAGTGAGGATGAGCATCTCCAAGCAAATGCTGAGAAAGAGATCAAGCAGGAAAAAGCTGGCTCTGGAAACTTGGAGACTAGCAGAAGAAGGAGAAGTGCCTGGGGGAAGAGGAAACATGCAGCCACAGTGGAGTCCACCGCATATAGAATAGTATGACGAGACTGTGTATTTACACAAAATTTAAATTACACCATCTGTTAGGTCATGTCGCTGTCCCTTTCTTTCTTAATCCTGTCCTGTCTGGCAGCTTTTGCAATCAGAATTATGATCTGAATTGTTGTGCCAAACGCATTTTGCTTTTCCAAGATGAGCTCTAAAAATTCCCTGCAGGCTCCTCTTCTTCATGTGTTTCTTTTATCTGACTATTTATTCATTTCTATTAGTGTTGTTTCAGTTATCAGGCTATATGTATAGTATGACAATGTCTAAGCTGACGGCAGGAGAAAATAGGAGGTGATATAATAAAAGGATAGAGCACAAATAGAAAAGCACGGTGTACTGGTGCACATGTAAGAAAATAAACATACAGCGGCTGTAACACACAGTCCTTTTTCGAGACTTGTCTCTGTTTACAGTATTTAATTCCTGTGGTGGTCTCCTGCTGCTTTCTGTAGGCAGGTTTGGGCCGACCCATAAGCGGCTGGAGAAAGCGTGGGAAAGGAGGGGAGGATAGCAACGCACTTATGGCCGCACTCAGGGAACTCCACGCTGAGAAGAAAAGGCTGATGGATCTCAGGAAAGCACGAGAGGAGGATGATGATGATGATGAGGAGGAGGATGATGATGACGACGATGATGACGATGATGACGATGACGATGATGATGATGATGACGAGGAGGACGAAGAAGAAGAGGTTATAGTTTGTGATATAAGTTATCTTATAAGTTGTCTTATTTACTTTGATTGATGATTACTTACTGTTTTGTCCGGTTAATTAAATATTGTTGTTCTTTTCTTTCAAGGAGGAAGAAGAAGAAGAAGAGGAGGAGGAGGAGGAGGAGGAAGAGGAAGAGGAAGAGGAAGAGGAAGAAGAAGAAGAAGAAGCAGAAGTGGAAGAGGAAGAGGAAGAGGAAGAAACAACTGAGTCTCCCAGCAATCAAACAGAAACGGTTTCCAACTTTACAGAGTCGCTTATTACATATTACATAATTTCCTTAGGGATTAATAAAGTATTCTGATTCTGATTCTTTTAAGTGTCAGAGCACTGAGAGAGAAATCAACTGCAGGGGCATTGGCATCACAGACCTGCCAAGCTTCCACAACCTTGAAACCACAAAGCTGGATTTGGCAGGTATGTGTATCTCTACAGTTGTAGTCAAAGAACGCCTCAAACATGAATTTCACAGATTAAAAAGATAATTATTGGGAAATAAAACAGTCTCAATGCTGGCTCATTACAAGACAGCCTATTGCCAGTAGCATAGAAGATCTTTATGTAGAGGGTAATATTTGTCTTATTTGTGGCATCAACTGCACATAACTCACCGTTCTGATGCAAAAAAGAAAATGACTGCAACTCTCAGTGTGCCATCAATATCTATAGTTTTGTAGATAGTGTTATCCTGGACTTACTACTGGGATACATTACAATGTGGATTATAATACCGCCTGCTAGTGAATCATTAAATTGAAAAGTCTCATACCATGTGAGTGACTGTATATTCAGAGAACAACATCAGGATCATCCCGGCACAAGCTTTCTCTGGCCTCCTGAACCTGGACGTGCTGGACTTGAGTCAAAACATACTGGACGACGAGTCGTTCAGCCAAAACCCGCTTTCTGTGAGTAACACAGCTCCCTCTGCATCATTTTACATCCATCCGGCTTCTACTAAACACACATACAGTTGTGTTTTGCATGTATAACCATATTCTCATGTACTATATTTTACTTTTTTACCTAGTAATAGGTGCCTATTCTTTCCTCAAGCCTGCAGAGTGATCACACATGTCAGTTTTTGTCACAGTGAAACAATCAAAACAGAAATTCAATTTGGAATTACTCACAAGTTACACATTATGTCCATTTATTTATATAAATGTATTTATTTATTTATATAAAAAGTAAAAAAGTGAAGTAAAATCAGTAACAGGAGGTGGTTAATTTGTGATGCTGCGCATTACTCTGACCTAAATTTACTGCTCTTGTACTGAGGTTCGTGTCCCAGTGAGTAATACATAGTAATATGTTTATAATATCAGTGTTAAAATCCACCACAAACCAAAGCTATCCAACACCATTTGACTGCAGAGCTTCTCCTTTCCCACTCGTCTTGAAACTGCAGTTGGAGACTTGTACTTCCAGCTCAGCCTGTTCTGCCTGCACTCAGCGAGTATTATAACTATATGTATTTTTAAACTGCACTTTATGTCTGTTGTGTTGGTTTTGTTTGTTTGCTAGAAAATGCTGTCATGAAATATCAAGTATTATTTATCTAGACTGGGGGCGGAAAAAAAGGCCTCCTTCCCTCGTTGTCTGCTGGCAAAAGAAATAAGTAATAAAATAATTTACAGTAGATAACAACAACAACATTTAATATACTGCTTGTCTTGCCAGATTGTAGTTTGCCTTCTTAATTAGACAGAATGTTTGTATTCACCGTAAATTCGAGCCACAAATAATATTCTGGGAAGAGCTATTTGGTGTGCTTATAAAGCAACAAAAGAAAAACTTTACGCCTTGAGGCCTGAAACTGAGCCCTGTTTGATTTTCCTTTGACGTGGACGTGTTGAACTGGTCTGACATTATCCTTAGTGGCTCCCTACTTCCTCTTACAGAGTCCTCTGCCTTCTAAGTGTCAGTACTTTTCTGACTTGCAAGCACATTTTATGGGTCACTTTGCATCTAATTAAAATAAAAAGCAGGCTATGTCCTGTATCATTATGGTAATAAAAGAGCACTGAAAATGCATTAACTAATCCCTCTAAGAATAACCTCTGGTTTAAACTCAGTATGACCACAGGCCACACTGAGGGAGCCTACCACACTCTGACCAATCATTACACACTGCCACTGCTATACTGTCACGGTATTGGCTGAAAGAAGCTGTTGGAAAACAGCTGCAGCCAATGATGTGGGGAATATGAGGAAATTATTTTTAGAGGAATATTCTTCTTCAGTTTCTGCTCACATCCCTGTAATGACAGGGGATTGATGGACTGGCTGGAGGGATGCTGCAAAGATCCCGTCCACTGCTTTCACTCACTCATCAAAACCACAGCAGCTTTCACTGAAGAGCCACCCGAAGTGGCTTTGCTAAAAATACAAGCCGATAGATCACATGAATGGAAGAGATGCACAAATGTGACATTCTTTCATTTGGTGTGTTTCTGTGAGCTCTGTGATTAAATCCCGATTGTAGGGATGGAAAATTACGGACTTTGAGACAAGTATCTATTTAGTGTATTTTATCATCCTAGTTTGCTGAACACCTATTTTTTTTTGTGCTACATTTCACTTCATGCAGAACTTAACCTCTCTGAGGAAGCTGAATTTGGATGACAACCGCATCACCGTGATCCCGACGCTGCCTTCAGCTCTGGAGGAGCTCAAAATCAAAAACAATAAGCTGAGTGGACTCACACCGCACTGCTTCAAAGGTACACAACATGTGTGTGTGTGTGTGTGTGTGTGTGAACTTAAAAGAGAACACAGTCATGTGTGAAAATTATAATAGGTGTAATATCAAAGGTATTATTCCCTAATAGGTTTGGTGAACCTCCTGAAGCTAGAGCTGGGAGGAAATACTCTTCACGAGGGCAGTGTGTCCCCTCTAGCTTTTAGACCACTACAGAGACTTCTTGACCTCCAGCTGAGTAACAATCACTTCCGCTCCCTACCACTGAACCTTCCTCCCTCCCTCCAGGTGCACATGTACCACATTATCGAGTCCTTTTTTCCCTCTTTCTCGCACTGCTTGGAATTAGACACTCTCTGACATTGTTTACACATTCACTGATTGCTTTCAGTCTAAACTGTGTTACATTTCTGACAGTCTCCCATATCACACCTCAGCATCTGTCTCTGTCTTCCTCATTCTGTAGATGCTGCAAATGAATGAAAATCTGATTGAGGAGTTGACAGAGGACGCGCTGAGGGGCTGCATTCATTTGAGAGTGCTCGAACTGAGGCACAACCATCTACATGAGCAAGGCATTGCTACCCACGCATGGACGCGTCTTAAGTATGTCCATCCATCCATCCATCCATCCAATCAACCCAATGTTATGTAGTTCTTCCATCAGCCACCAGAGGGCAGCCTGGTGTTGCTTAGGAATCTGAAGACCTCAGCTGTCATTTGTTAAAGTTCAAAATACTTTTCACTTTATGCTTGTGGCCACTAAAAGGTATGAAATAACACATTTTCATTAAACAATGAGAATTTTTTTTTAAAACAGGAAATAATTTATTATTACAGTAAACTAAATCATTAATATTAAAGGCTGACGCCTTATTTTAAATGACTGAAACGATCCAGATTAAAATGACAGCACATTTGAAGTGTTAGGCATCAGTTTCAGTACGTGTTTTCTCAGCAGACATTTAGTCTGATTTACACGACGCCAGACAGATTTTTCTTCTCCTTTCTTCTTCTGCTTCTCTCTCAGCCTCCCTCACACAGACACAAGCACATGTATGCTCACATATCACACACGTTTTGACAGCTGACCTTGTGTACTTGGACGAGCAGGCGTGTGAGCGAGGGCTTGAGGGCAACTGTGTGCATCTTTATGTGTGTGTTTGTGTGTGTGTGTGTGCTGTTTAAATATAGTGAATTCCAGTGGGTTTTTCTTTTTTGCTCCTTAGGATCCTTGTGAACCAAAGTGGAAGCCTCAGGGAAAACTGAGGAAAAAGAGAATGCAAAAGAGAGTTGCAGGAAAGTGAAGCTGTGGAGATTTTGTATATAGGGGACAAAGCAGAAGCATAAAGTTGAGAAAATGCAGTCTGGGGAAATTTTAGGAAGTGACAAACTCTTGTAATCTTCTAGATGGAAAACAGACTCCAGGACAGAAAGATGGCAGTTCACTGGAGGAAGTTCGAACAGCCTGTACTGAGTCTTCATGAGACTTCCGATATGCTTGTTTTTGATGCCTGACACTTGACCTCATTAGTCGTGAGAGCATCAACTTCCCATCGAGTCTGCAGGCTTAATAGCTGGGCCTTAATTTTAAAGGCTTCTGCAGGACAGCATAGACACCAGACAGTGAACAAACTCAGCTTGACCTAAACTCCACTTGTACAGCAGGAGACAATAACTAAGGTCACTAACAAGACCAGAATCCTCCCTTTCAGTTGATTGTCTACAGACCTTTAATAGTATATCATCATGTGGTCCTACTGAGGCATGTTAAGGAACAGAAAGTGCCTGAAAAAGCTGAGAAAACAAAGATCAAAAGTGAATTGCTTAATGTGAAATGAACTGCAGTTGGCTGGTTCTAGTTAGCAGAGTGCTTCTGTTTCGTGTCACAGTGTTGCCTTGCTTCTGGTTTGGTGATTGAGGTATGAGTGGGGAAAACTGGAGGTAACAGGGAGCTGGGCTCTTTCTCAGGCAGACTGGGCTCACGTCCAGAATCTTACCTCATTATGTATTTAAATAATGTGTAATGAATACAGAAAATTTCCAGAGCCTGTGAAACGTCTCTGACTCATTTGGGATAAAAAACAAAAAAAAACAAAAAACATATGCATTACTTTTCCCTCATCAATCGACACAATAATAGCTACAGTTCTTTTCTTATTGGAAAAGAACTGAAATTCACACACTTTGTTGTGGGACTTGCAACTGAGCTCCGGGGCATCTTTCTTTTAATGATCCTTGAGATTCTACAACTACAATTAAAGTCTTTCATTGCATATTGAATTCATTGGACTTAATCAAAAAGGTCTGACAGTTGATGGTGTATGTAAGAGTAAAAATCAGTGTGAGATGCTGAGAAAATTGCCTGTTAAGCACCAAGACATGATTATGTCAAGGCATAAGCTGGGGGAGAATACAAAAACATAGCTGTAGCAGTCACAGTGTCCAGGAGCTCACCACCCTCATACTGGAAGTTTACAGACACCAAGCCAAAATGAGTAAACAGGGATTATTCATTTTGGGAAGATTTATAAGATTTAGAGATGGGTCAATCATTAATGCAGGTATCCACAAAAAGGCAAATGGCGGCACGCATTTTGCCAAAAGGCACCTGAATGTCTCGGATACCTGGTTTCCACTGATTCGTTATTGGGCTTAGTGCCACTGGGGAGACAGTGGCACTGAGTGCTTTTTGCAAACAAGCTTACATTTCAGCAGGTTTGATTTTTTTTTTTCTGTGGGAAAAAAATGTGCTGGCTAGGTCAGCAAACCAGCTTTGAAGTTGTTGTGGTGGCCTCTCCTATACTGGTTTGGGACCAGCAATTTTGTGATTCTGTTTCTCAGTCACTTTTTTCTATTTAAAAAAAAAATCAGTCTTCCTTGTCTTTGGTGGGAATCCACGCAACCACTTTTGAATGGGTTCTGTCATTGCCACGGTGGAAAAGAGGTGTTAGAGCATGACACGTAAAATCCTCTGGTGTGATGAAACAAAGATTCAGCCATTCATAATTCATTTCATAATTCCCGGGGTAGTGTGCATGAAGGAAACCAGGCACTAAGAATCATCGCATTAACACTATCACTACAGTCCAACGCAGTGGTGGAACTATCCTGTTGTGGGATTTCCTGGTATATGGACTGGGACACTAATGAGGATAGAGGGAAAGATTAATGCACAAAACATGGAGTAAAAGAAATCCAACAATCATATGACCCCCTATGAGCAAGCACTTTGGCAACAGTGGGAAGGAAAAACTCCCTTTTAACAGGAAGAAACCTCCGGCAGAACCAGGCTCAGGGAGGACTGGCCATCTGCCGCAACCAGTATAGAGCTCAGGTTCTCAAACTGGGCTAAGGATTACATTTCAATAAGGCAGAAATCTAAAGGACACCACTGAGAAGGCACAAGTTGTTTTGGGAAAACGCGGTAAAAACTAATCAAAACAGAAGTGTACAAAAGTGGTGTTGTCCTCATAAACAAAAATGATCTGTATCAGATCTACCTTGTGTGTTTCAGGATGAAAATCAAAGTTTTGCTCCAGTTAAAAAAACATTACTCGTTTGTCATTAGGTGATGTAGTTGTAGTTATGTAACCTTTAGCTAAGTGATGCATCGGAATACTTCTTCCAAGTCCAACAACTGTGCCTTCCTTTGTTTATCCCTGTTTGTTATGTAACCCGAAGCTGCGCTGGCATACAATTAATGCTGTTGCACAAGCAGTTAGAATTGACTCTTATCAGGCACAATGAGCAGCCTTCATGTTCAGCTAAAACACACACACACACACACACACACACACACACACACACACACACACACACACACACACACACACACACACACACACACACACACACTTCACAGTATTTTCTGAAAGTGCACATACT
>VOQK01006980.1:29386-40738 GCA_015052645.1 Benitochromis conjunctus
GTCACATTGTATACGTGTATATAACTTTGATTAAACACATATTTGCAGTTAGATCCAGATGTAAGATCATGAATGTGGAGCTTTGATAATTACTGGGCTGTTTAAAAGGTTAACAAATGTCATCATTAATGCTCATTCATAGCTCAAGCTGATGAGTTGGTTAAAATGATTTTAAAGTAAGCATGCTGACACGTTTAAACTCCAGATTGGCACTTTTGTTTTACTTTTGTGTTTTTGAGAAGTTGATCTTTCATTAAAATTGTCATTTTCTGTTATTTTGACACAAGTTTGTGGTTTTGTGTCACAGGCAGCTGAACCCCATGTACGAAGGTTATCTCCAGCATGATGCTCAGGAAGTTCTGCAGTGCATCCTGGGATATATCCAGGAAGCCTGTGATACTATCAGGAAAGAGCTGAAAGTAGAAAGCGAGGAGGAGAATGTGTTGGAAGTTAAACTCGAGAATGGTCCTGATTTGGGGTCCGACGACTCTGGTGCAGAATCCAAAGCTTCCACGGAAGAGGATGGTCAAGTCGCCGGGAAAAGAAAGAGCGACACAGAAGTGGGGAACGCCAAGAAAAAATCCAAATCCCTCAAGTCTAAGAAATCAGACTCTGCGGAGGAAAACCTCAGTAGAAATAGACCCCTCACTCGCTCCAAAAGGAAGTCCTCTAGTGAAATCAACATGGACAGCAGCCAGAATAAAGGTGGAGAGGAGGCGGCGGTTGAGGAAGAGACGAAGAAACTGAACGGGGAAGGTGGAAGCGACGATGAGGGGAAAGGTGAGAAGATGGGTAAAGAGACTGAGGGGAAGAGAAAGAAGAGAGCTAAGCTGAGCTGGCTGAGGCCGTCTGGAAAGCAGCCAAGTATCTTCTCCAAGTTCCGCAGCGTGGGAAAGATCAGCTGCACAACTGTGAAGAACCAAAACAAACCGGAGCAGGAAAATGGAGTGACGCACGACCAAAGCGAGAAAAACCTTCAAGAGCCGTCCAGCCAAAATGCCTCCCAACACAGCAAGGCTCCTAAACATCAAGGTACGTGTGACCTGTGATCATCGTGAGAGGCGGCGATCATGGAGAAAACATTTAGTCGAGAAAGAAATGACTCTCTTTAACCTGATTAAAAAGTCTTGGATTATGCCTGAGAGAATTGTTGACCATAACAAAAAAAAAGTTAGCTTAATTTTAACACGATTTATGAATTTAAATGAATAAGCATCCCCAAAAAAACTTCAATTTTTGCTTTGATGTGCATCAGGAGCCTACATTTAGTTATGGAGTTACAGATGTTATCAACTGTGGATTTTCTGTTTGTTCAGCAGGCCTGAGCCTCATGGAGCGTTTGTTCCAAGGTCGGCTGGTTCTGAGGACTCGATGTCTGGAGTGTGAGAGCTTCACAGAGAGGAGAGAGGACTTCCAGGACATCAGTGTCCCTGTGCTCGATGACCAGCCCAGCAGCCCCGATGACCTCTCTGAGGGTGAGGATGTTTACAATTATTAGTTGTAAAATAGTTGTTGTGGGTTTTTCCCCTCTAACCAGAAACTAAAACTGAAAGACAGTCTTGTCGGTGAAAGCCAGAAAAAGTTGCTTACGGTTTTTCTTCTTCTTTTCTCCATCCTACAAAGCAACTCATAAACATTCAAACGAGCAAAGCAAACACGTGCTATTTTGTTTTTTTCAGTCTCACCAGACCCTAAACCAGAGCTGAAGACTCTGAAATGGGCCATATCTCAGTTTGCTTCGGTGGAGCGCATTTTTGGGGAGGATAAATACTTCTGTGAGACCTGCCATCACTACACCGAGGCTGAGAGGAGTCTGCTGTTTGACAAGACTCCTGAAGTCATCACTATTCACCTAAAGCGCTTCTCCGCCAACGGTTTAGAGTGAGTCCACCGAAGTTTCAGTTATCACACTGCCCACACTACACGAACTCTACTGGAATGAATTTGAGCTAGTGTTTGAAAAAGTGCTTGCTCTACCACATACTTAGACTACAGAGATTCTGATCATGGAGAAACAGAATCAGTCCTTTGCTGTAGATGAGTTTTTAGTGCTTTGATCTCTAGTTTCTAAACTTACTGTTACATCTGTATTGCTTTCTCTTTCCAGACTGGACCCGTATGCTGGTCTTTCTAAAGTGAACACTCCCTTACAGACTCCTTTGACCTTATCCCTGGAGGAGTGGTGTACCCAGCCCTCATCCACTAAAGGTCAAAACTATCAGCTGTTTGCTGTGGTCATGCATAGTGGTGTGACCATCAGCAGTGGCCACTACACTGCCTACATCCGAATGTCTGATTTAACAGATGTGAAGCTCTGGCTGCAGGACACAAGAACCGAGGAGGATGAGGTGAAGGAAAACAAAGAAGGTGCTCTGGTGAAGGAGAAGGTGCTGGACTACGATGATGGAGAGGTGTCTTTCAGCCTGAATACGAGAGGACAGCGGCGTGAGAGTTTGGCAAGCGGCAAAGGGAGCAAAAAGCTGTCAGAGGGGGGTGTCGGACTCTTGGGAGGCCAGAGGAGTTTGTCCAGGTATGACCTCGGGAACAGCAGCAGCAGTAAACACACAGAGAAAGCAGCTAGCAGTGGTTTGACGGAGGGATGTAATAGGAGAAAAACCATCAACATTTTGAGCCAAAACACTGAAGCCGGACTTAAAAAAGAGCCCGAGGCAGTAGAGGAGGCATCGCAGGCTTCCTGTGGCAGCACAGAGACCAAAGAGCAGCAGGCTTTAAATAACCTCTTAGAATATGAAGGGAAATGGCTGCTGTTTGATGACTCTGAGGTGCGTTTGTTTGAGGAGGAGGACTTCCTGCGAGCCTGTTCTCCTGAGACGTGCTCCTCATCAACACCTTACCTGCTGTTCTACAGAAGGATGCCTGAATCTGGATGCTGAGATGAACACAGACCTCACAGGAAAATGAACTTCCAGACAAAAGACAGATGCATTTTTTTGCAATATTTCAAACAGTGCCAGAAATACTGTGGCCGCCACATTTACACTGAAACTGAAGTGACTTTTCAGCCAAGGACAACTGAACCTGCAACAGCCTCGTCTCACTCTGCTCATAAACGCCCAGTTGGGGTCGAAGTTTTTTTTTTTTGTTTTTTTTGAATGATAGTCGGATTTTCTGTATGTCAGGGATGATTGGTTGTGTACTTTTGTTTTTGGTCTTTCTCCAATGTTGACTTTGTATTGTTTGTTTTTTTTACAAAATGACAGCACTTTGAACTAAAATTTAATCAAGTCAAAATGTTGAAAACTGACTCGTTTTTCCCTCCGGGTGCGACAGTCTGTATTCTGTTTGAATTTGAAAATGTTCTCATATTTTATTCAGTTTATCAGAAAAGCTTTTACCCACCCACCTGAAGCTTTTCCTCTCAACTGATCCCTTGTTTTGTGAGAGTTTTATATAGAAACTTGTACAGACAATTTATTTGTATATCTGAAGCCTCAAACTGTGATGCCATTTATACAGTGAAACTGATTCTCAGAAACTAATTTAGTTAAAACCGATATTTACGACAAACACTCAGCTGTCTAATAATAATAAATGCGAAGCTTCTACATGCTTCGGTGACGCTAGTGGTTTATGCAGTCAACAGTTTATTGCTCAGATGTCAGATTTATCAGAGCGAAGGACACTTGGAATTTTATTTCATCAGTGAACTACCAGGTTTTTATAATATACATTTTAGAGTGTTATGGAAAACTGCATGTTTGATATTTTACTATAGACCCCAGCCGATTTAATGTGAGGCCGATATTAGCTGTTGGTATCTGTATAGTCTGACCACCAGAGCTGCAGATTCTCTGTAGCAACATGTTATTGGATGCCACAAACGTAAAGAAAGGCTGATTGAACAGAATCGGGTGGAGTGTAAACAAGTAAATAATTAACTACATATAACAATTGTTAGAGAAATCTGTTTGTTTTGTGTATCTGAAATAAATATCAGAATATGAGACTTTTAAATGATCAAATATTGGTTTAAAACAGTCTAACAGTCGCTCTCTAATTTAGTGTACAACTGTCAAGTAAGATGTTTGCACTAATCAGGATTTTAAGATCTAACTCAACTTAAGCTGTAGTTCAGTTTTATGCTGGGAGGAGGGTCAAAAAGCACAGTATAAATATCTTTATATAAAGTTCATGGTTATTACAGGGAGGAAAAACTGCCCAGTGAGACCATGATTTCCATAGCTTATGACCTACCTCTACTCTTCTTTTAAAAGAGAGAGATAAAATAACAAAGTTAAGACTAAAACTGGTCTGATTGAAGTTGAATATTCAGTTTTATACCTGCATATTTTGATATCTATACGAGTGTGTGTATAGATATTTAGAGATGTATATACATATCTATATTTTGATCTACATTAAAATAAATCATCCCTCTGATTACATCTGTGTAACATCAAAGGTTTTGTCTCAAATGACAGATTTCATCTCAGGTCTAGTGATGGGTTCAGAGTTTTACTTGGGTCTAATGAGCTGTCTTTCAAAGATGTGTTTATTATTTAAAGTCAAATGCTTGCACACCTGGTTAAAAGCACCCTCAATGTGTTTTTGTGTCCTTTTTAAACTGTATCATTCCAGCTCTCATCATGTGGAAGTGGCAGGGCGGGGTTACAGAGTGTAAGCAATAAAGTTTTTTCCTTCACACCAACGTTATGCTGCTTTGTGTTGTCTTGGTTTCTGCCCGACTTACCTCAAAGTCCGTAATAAACACAGAAAAATCACATCACACCACCTGAACATTAAAATATTTATTTAGTAAAATATTTAAAATAAAACAAAACTACATAAAATTATACAATGAGGTTTAAAGTACCTAATTTCAAAACATTGGCGCTTCAACTAAAAACAATAATAAAGCATCATGATAAATACTGGTACAATTTTTTGCATGTTTTCAGGTTTTCCTCCCATTTTGCATTACATAAACTTTCAAGTTGTAAAATGCAATGCTACACCATTTAAAAAAAAGTGCACACATGAAATCGAGTACAGATATTTTCTGACACATCGAACATAATTAAAAAGACACCTTGACTTTTAAAATTGTAAAAATTTGGCAGAAAAAAAGGTTTTTTTTTGGCACTTTACTGAAATAAAGAACTCTGGAGCATTCATCATACTAAGTGGCTCGTTAGCTTGCATCCATTTCTATTGGTTCCAAGAGTGAGCGCTAACATGAGCTTTGTTTTTTGTTATTTTAAGGTAGCATGGGGACAGTATAAGCACTTGTTACCTACTGAAATGACAAGCAAAGAGAAATTCTAAATGCCAAGGTATCTCTTTAACCCGAAGTTCCACTTGTTTGCTGCGCTGATTGTGTAACAGTTTGTCTGTAAACAAATTAAGACACTGGAATGACGTACCAAGCTGCAAGTCTTTTTCTTTAAACACGCTTTTTTCCAAACACTGACCAACTTTCAAGAGACACTCCTATTTACACTGGAGAATAAATTAATATTGCAGTTTCGGTTAAGTGTTTGTGTAGGTGTACAGGTGCGCTTGTGTGTAGTTCTCTCCATCTTCAAATGTCAAGCTTGCGAAGACTCATTCTGCTGAAGGAATCTCTGCAAATTCAAAACAGAAAGATGTAACGAGGACAAAAAAAGAAATAAAATACAAATAATTTTGAAGCGTCACGAGAAGCTGACCTGAAATGTTAAAGCTGTGGTAGGGAGAAATCTAGAAAAGCCTAGTATCTGAAAATAGCTGTCCTCCTGTAGCACAAGCATATACACGTGCTTCATGCATGCTACAAATCCAGTCTCACAGGCCTAGAGTAACCACCAGGCAACAAATTGTGAGGCATAATATGTATTCTCTGGTTGCTGTAGTTGCTGTCAGTCCCTGTGGACTTCATTTTGAATGTCTCAGTGACTGCCAGGCAAACACTAGTTATAAAAGGAAACGTGTGGATTCTGAGACCGTTTGGCAACTGATTGCTGGGAGTTGCTAGCCATTTTCCTTTTTCCAGTTTGTGCTGCACTATTTCAAGATTTACTACATCTCGGAGAGTAAATAGCGTCTTCCTCTTCCATGAAAACCACAGACACCTTGTGACAACCTTGTGACGTTTTTGGTGCAACCAATTTCACTCAGCACCAGCTAGGCCCACTTGCCAATCAATCAGGGAATACACGTTTTTCCCTAGCGACTGGAGATGATTATGTATGTATGATTATGTTATGTAATGTAGTATTTGATCTGTAGCCCACTGCCTGTGATTGTCCAAGTATTTGTAGCAGGTTGGAAAATGCTACATGTTTAATTTTGTCAAAACAAGCGGCCCCTCGTTTTTTTCTGGTTTATTATTGTGAACTATTCTAACACTGATGTTTACGCACTGAGGTTATACCTCATTACGTCAGTAGATGGTGCTCTTGTACTGCTGTGGAGCCACTAGACAGACCTGAGCCGGACCCTAACTCTCTATTAATCCACAGTTTTTTTATAACTGGCTAACCGTGCTCTCTAGCCTCTGTGCCGCTTGCTGTCGGTCCAGATTTCTCCGAGCTCTGGCGCAGGTACCATCTTTAATCACGAGATAGACTTTCTAATGTAGCCCAGAGGATGTGCACGAGTCAAACCATTTCAATTATGACATGAAAAAAGTTATTTTTATTTTATTATCATTATTGGGGGGGTTTTGTATCCAATGGCAACATAAACAAGTTGCCTAGCCAAATTGCAGCTAATTTTAGCTGCTGCAGTTATAAAGCTTGCATAGCATATACATATATGTATATATACACATGTATATATACACATATCTGCATCATTACACTTTTTATCTGCAAATCTGTAAACACAATCACAAATGCTCGACATCCTATAAAAAAAATAACAGATTTCAAAATGAACAGACACATTGAAAATATGATGTTCTGTAGGGTCTCTTCCTTACAATATAAAGCGCCTTTAGGCAACTTGCTGTGAGTTGGTGCTGTATAAATAAAAGGTAATTGAATTCATTTTGACTAGGTCTGTGTGTGGCTTGGCTGTTCTCTTCATATAACAGGTAAATTCTTAACTGATAAATAAAGTTGCACCCAAAAAAAAAAAGTATGACGTATCCTAAAACATTTACAAATCCAATTCATTTTTAATTTCAGAATTAAACCTCTGAAAGTATTTCCTCCTAACGTGAGCAGTGAGAAACATGCAAATGAGAAAAACAAAAACACAACACAAAACGTACTCCGAGAAGTCCAAACTACCTTGTCAAGCTGTCCGTTTGCTGCATCGTTTACACAGAAGCAAGAAAACAAAACAAAAGCAAAACAAAATTTTTTTTAAAAGACTGATTTAATTTAACAACCAAAAAATGACTCTCTACTCTCACTCACACACATACACACAGAGAGAAAGCCAGCTTAGTCCTACCTGTGCGAGTTGACCTGCAGTACAGGCTTATAAAGCTGTGGGATCTTCCTGTTGATGAGAGGCTGCAGCGCCTCCTTCAGCCGGTGATAATTCCTCTCCAGCTCCCTCTGGTACTCCTTTTGGTCTGGACCAATCAGGCTCTTGTTTTTGCGTAGGGCATCCTCACACCTGAGGCAGGGAAATATAGTGCGATACTGGCATGTAAATACACAGCACGTCTTCTGTGTTTGGGAAAAAAAAAATCATCAACTCAAAGTCGAAAGCAAATTTGGTGAGTGAAGTGAAAGTCCCACACAAAAGATCCTGCTTTGCTTTGGGTTATACAGCATCACAGTAACCATCAGTGGTATCGTATCGTTTCTACAGCTTGTATAGGGTGACAAAGGAAGGTTTTAACTTCTGCCTAGAGGAACAACAATCCATACCTTTTGGTGAAGTCTTTAAAGCAGAGCCGAAGCTTATTGTGGTGTCTGTACAGTTTTGGGTCACTGGGGATCTCTGACAGGAACACCTGAGCTACCTCCAAAGGACCCTTTGAAAACCAGAACAATCTTATAAACATCAGCTTTTCCTTTGTTTTTTTAAGTTTTATGAACCAGTAGTGCTGTAACTAACAGTTTTTGCACGCTTAAAATTCAAAACCTTACCTGGTTAACAGTTGTGCCCACTGACCCCTGAAGGACCATCTGCAGCATCTTGGCATCGGCAGGGTCCTGGTGGGTGGCGAACGCCAACTCCTGAGTCTTCTTCTGCATGTCCTCTATTGCCACTTCTATCGGTGTGGATATAATCTGGAAGAGTGACAGAGTGGTTGCACAAAAAGGCTGAAAGTTTGTGGAGTTTGCCTGTGAAGAGCCAGCAGACTGTACACCTACTTCCTCTTTGTGGATGATGTTGATCCGTGTCTTGATGTACGGGAAGGCGTGGGAGGTGGTGAGGATGGTCTTGCGTTTGAACTGTTCGTGCAGGTCCCCGTGCGCTCGCCCATCCAGGGTGAAAGGAGTGCAGTAGACGAAACGCCTCAAGTTGTAGTTCTTGTCAAAGTATGTGATGCGGTCTTTCATTTCGTAAGTGTCAAAGTACGGCTCCACATATGTGATCTGGATGAATGCCTACAGGAAGAAATGTTTTGGGTTGGTTTTTCTTTTTTACCTAATCTATTTCCATCCGTTTAACATATGTTCATTTAATTTATCAACACTAAACCTTATTTGGGTCCAGCTTGCACTTGTCCACAGGGTTGGAGTCTTTAATGACTTCTACCTGGTCCTCTCCAAATCGCTCCCCATAGAAACCCTACCAGAAAAGATGAACATTTTACTTTTTCACAGAAAACGATTTGATTGGTAGAGAGAGAACGCGAGCACAGCATAGTTTACCTCTAGCCTGTGAGAGATTTCAGCCAGCTTTGTGATGGCAGGCTCTTTGTACACAAACTCTTGCTCATCCAAGTCGCCAAACTTCGTACCGTAAAATCCAACTCTGAAGTAAGTACCAAACATCCTCTTTCCGTCCTGAACAAGCAGAGGGAAACAATGAAAAATGGGTTAAAGACAAGGCAGAACACCATCACCCTGCTACAGCATACTGTAATGTACTGTGGAACAGTAAGCATTTGTATTTTTACTTTATTACATTTGACAGCTCTTTTCACAGGGGTAAAGAAGGCAGAGAAAGTTATAATTCACTGAAAGAAATGAATATATGCCTACAATCTGATATATATGTAGCTATATAGCTACATATATAACAACAACTATTAGAAGTTTCATGCAGTATGTGATTATATCCATTTGTTCTGATCAATAAGTTGCAACCAGCTGTATGTGAGTGTACTGGAGGTCACACAGAAAGTATGTGATTTCAACAACCTCCGTTTCTTTTTTAAAAGACAAGGTTGTTCAGAAGCTTTTCCACCGCAGTTACAGACCTGACAGAGCACAGGCAGGTAGCAGGTAAGCCCAACACATATGGGATTTTTAAGGCTGAAACAAATGCTGATATTTTGTCATTTAAAAATCTGCTCTTCCGGTATATCGGCTGACATTTTTGTTTCATGTCTGAAAGTTGTTTATTTACTTGTTTGCTCTCTACCCGACTCTGGGAAGTTGCAGAGTGCCCTGTGGTGGACAAACTATGCAATATCATGAGGGAAGAGCATCAGGCTCAAGTACCAAGCAAACTAGGTCAAAGATCAGCAAGAAATAGGAGCCAGTTTTAGCTTTTTTCCTTTCAAGCCCTCTCCCTTTCACTGAACTTTCTTCTGACTGGCTGCCTCTTGCAATCGGAAGGTTTGAAAAGTATGTGGGTGTGGCTTCTGTGCTGCAGCTGCAAGTATAGAAAAAAAAATCTGAACCCTGACCTTTGGGTCATAGGAAATACCTTCATATTATTAGCTTCTCATTATTTGACAGTTTGGCGCTGTTTAAATATTATTGTAACAGCATATAAGTAAAAAGTAAAGAAACACATCAAAGGTCCACTGTAAGTAAACACAGTAGACATTTTGGTTTATCACTAGAAATCACTAGAAAATATATAATTATGACAGATAAGAGGAATGCAGATGAACTGTCTTTACGATGCATGGAACAAATGTGCTTTTGTGTTGTGACACCTCTCAAAATCCCAATCTAAGCCCAGAAATACCCCGCAGTGTCTGACATGTATCTATTGTTGTCAACATCAACTCAACATCTCCTTTGCACCCAGCTTGGAAGCGCTTGTGTTCTTCATGTGTGCATTTTTTGCCCATGTTAAGAATAAAAACAGTTCAAAGATCAAAGCAGCACCAAAGTTTTCTAAATTAGAAGCCTTAGAGTCACCAACAGAGAAAAATAACAAAAAGAAAGAAAGAAAGACGGAGGAGGAGGGGAGAAAAGTTTGTGAAACAACACTACTTCAACCTCAACCACCCCGTTACATCTTTGGAAGTTGTTGACAGGAAAAACATCCATCAACTCCAAATTTTGTTATGCTTAGACCTCTACTTGGAAAGAAGATCCAAAGGGAAGCCCCACAATCAATCAGCAGGCACACCGTGTGTGTCCAGTGTGTAAGTGCGTGTGTGGCAGGAAAAAGGGAAATGATGTGAAAATCTGAGGCAAATGCTACACAACTTGATGTACACGACATTTAGATAAAGCATCAGGGTAACTTAAGGGAATATCTAAAAAGATACAAGTCATGTGTTGCTAGTTAAACCACTGATTTGAAAATGTTTTTAAGCAGTAATTAAGGAAACCCTGTAAACTAAGAAACTTACCACAAGACACAATTAAGTAAAGAAGGAAGGAAGGGTCGGCAACCAGGGAAATCAAAAAGGAAAAAAAAACAGAACAAATTTTAATCAGGATTGGGTTCCTCCAGAGAATTTTAAAAACAACACAAACTATCACACAACAGTAAAAATATCTCCACTGATTGTGAGAAAGAACAGAAACTCGTTGTGGAGGATCCAGACCATGCAAAGGCAGACAGTGACGAATTAAAAAAACAAACGAAAGTGAGGGGAAAAAAACCCAGAAGAATCCACAACCCTCGGAAACACACCATGCACGCTCAGTGCGCTTCCTGTGCTCTGTCCAATTCATGCAACACACACCATGAGAACTCAGAGGTTAATACTGTTAACAAAGGGACAGAATGCATGAAACAAAAATCAGGGGTCGATTTAGTTTAAACTATTAAAAGAAAGGGCAAGAATAACAACCAATCGAAATCAAAAGGGATAAATCAAGTAATCATGAGATTACTGTGAGTTGAACCCTCTTGGAAAACACCAAACTGCCTTTGGGGAATTTGGTTCCAGCTTCGCCCCAAAGTCTGCAACAGCTTGCGTGTTAAAAGGCTCATTTAATTGTGTGTGGCAAGAATGACCCCACGGCTACAGCGGGATGGCTAACAGACACCTTTCATGTCAAAACAGTGCACTGAAATCGAGCCCTGTGG
>VOQK01006982.1:6863-16939 GCA_015052645.1 Benitochromis conjunctus
TTTATTTATTATTTTTTAAAAAAAAAAAAATAGTTTATTTTTTTTTTTTTTTTTACAGTCAAGCATATGTATATTACCATGCTTTATAGCCTGGCTGGCTACATGAAGAGCCACCAATGACGATGAGCAGGCGCTGTCGATGGCAAAAGAAGGGCCAGTGAGATTGAAGGTGAAGGAAATTCTGTTGGCTGCAACACTCATGGCCGTCCCAGTGCCATTGTAGTGGGTTATTGTGCCAGGAGTATTATTTCTGAGCATCTCATAATCTCTGTTCATAAGACCTGCAGCAGAACAGTCACAATCACAACAGACTTCCAATTGCTGGATTTTTAAAGTGGGTTTAGGATTTTAAATGTATCATAGATGGTAGCAAGAGTACCTATGTAGACGCCAGTTCTGCTTCCACTGATGTTTTCCATAGCTATCCCTGCATCTTCTAATGCCCTGTAGGTACACTGCAGCAGGAGTTTCTGCTGAGGGTCCATGAAGTCAGCCTCCGATTCAGTAATACCAAAAAACTTGTAATCAAACTCATTAAACCTAGAATATGAAATAAGTAGATCCATCATAATTAAAAAATGTCAAAGAAAAAAATAACTTCGTTAAACTTTTAAATATTGTAGGTAGCAAAGAAATAATATGGCCTACAGGTCACTGGTAATTTGTAATTTATGTCACTTTGTCAGTAGTTTGTGTTATACATAATAGTTTACAGTTTATAAATAAATCCTGTATTGTGTATAGCCAACAACAGACACAGCAGACACTCCATTTACGTTCTGATGCAAAGCTATTGTTGCATACACATTTTATAAAGGTTACTTTATGTTTATGCCTCATTCGCCCAATCACACCCATTCATACATCATCATTAGTGCTTTCTAATTAACATTCATACACATTCACACTCCGATGCAACATGGGGTTAGTATCTTACCCAAGGATATTTGCAGACTAGGGGAGCCAGGGATCGAACCACTAACCTTCCATTCAGTAGCTGACCTGCTCTACCACCTGAGCTACAGCCACCCCTTATACGTGTATACGCAAAAACAACAAAAGGAATACTTGTTCTTTTAACAACATAATAACAAATTAACTATGAGTTTGCCATTTATTAAAAGTGGCTAAAAAGTTATTAAACTCACCCTTCTATTAGAGCTGCTTTGGTTGTCTTTATCTTCCCGGGTTTGTTACCTTCTGCATCATACCAGGAAGTGGTGTCAAACCTCTCAGCTGGAATATCCACCACACAGTTCTTTCCCTCCGACAGAACTCTCCAGAAACTGTCCACCCCTTCACCTGAAATAAAAAGTATCACAACAAACTGAGTCAACAACCTTATCTTAAGATTTCGACATCTGGAGAAAAAAAATGCAGGGATTCAGTATTACTTTAAATGGTGTCAAAATGAAGCCGTACCTCCAGGAAAATTGCATCCAATCCCAATAACAGCTATGTCGTCCTCAGCGTCCTCCATCGTTTCTTTGGGGCAATCACGAGGTTGCTCTGAGAGCTTTTTCAAAAACACAAAATTAAATTTCAAGCTTCTTCATAGTGAATGTTGAGCACCGGTGGCTGTCTTTGGTCAGATCTAGTAGTGTTGTACCGGCCTTTTTAAATAGTGTGCCAAGTCAAAGAGATGAGACAATAGGACAGTGTTTTGGCTTCTTAGCCTCTCCCCTCGAGTCGCCTGGAACTTAAGACACTAATGGTAGGTTAAGATCATTTAACCACAGTCATAATTACGCCTTTGCTCCTGCTAACTGACCGACAGAAGATGCAATGTTAGAAATGTGCTACTCAGTAGATTAAAAAGATCTCATTTGTCATTTTGTCTGCATTTCCAAAAGCATGATGTTCTTTGACACTGCGTAACATTAGAAAATACATTTATCAGCCACTTTAGTCTAGATTCAACAAGGTGCTGTAAACATTTGTCAGAGATTTCACTGTGATTTCACAAAGAGCTGGACATGGCCAGCAACAATATTTAATGGCCTAAAGCACGATTTAATATCGATAAACCATCACTAATATTGACCTGAAGTTCCCATCGGTTCTTTGGAGTATTTTACAGTGTTTCAGCACTGATTGTTTTGGTATTCTAGCGCTTATGAATATTTTGATTGAGGTTAATTTCTACAGGTAACAGTGGAAAGAGCTTCAATTAACTCTGCTACCTGAATTACATTCTAAGCAATGCAGAGACAGATATTAGATATTATTTGTTGTATATATTAATAAGTTTTATAAGGTGATGATGTGTTAATCTTGCAATTACAACTTGTTTTCAGAACCCACATGATAAAAAAATAATAATAATAAACCCAAAAAAGACAAATCAGGGCTGATTTGTAAGAGCAATCTTTATTTGAGCTTCATGAAGGCCTTAATCTAAAGAAACAAACAGAAGCACCAATGCGTTTCTTTTACAAGCTTACAGTATATACACAACTTCTCATTTATCAGCTACAGCTTTGAGGAAAAAAAGACTTACCTTTGGGCACTTCAATAAATAAGAGCAAAGAAAAATAGATATGCATATGGTAACTGCAAGCACATAAAGAAAAAACACTCAAACCTGAAGAGTTCAACTAGAACAGCAGTATCACCTGTGTCTGGTCATAGCCAAATGGTACTTTCCAGTTTAAGGTACTTTAAGGTCCCATGGTGTTCACTGGTCAGTACAAATATGTGCGAAAAATCTGACGCCAAACAAATTCATGATCCCAAATATGACATTGGTGCATAAAACCGCTGCTGAGGTTTTGTTTTTCTCTCCTTGTGAGACCTCAGGACAAAAAAAGCCCTGAATGAAACAATCTTTGTAACTTTTTGGGGAGAACAAGTACTTATTTTCACACAGTTAAACTGAGATGATTTAAAAATCACTGAAGAAAAGTACATGATGAGACGTATCCAAGGGTTGAAACATGATTGTTTCAGTGTCATCTTCACATTGACAATAAAAGGGATACAAACAAAACAAGGCCTCCCAAAGGCCTGTGCTCAATTGCACAGTTGTGCGCATACATATGTCTATGAGTCTACAATGTCTGCTGAGGTCTATAGTGGTCCAGTGATTTGCCCTCCAGCACCATCTGGATCTCTTTGGCATCCAGAGTTTCATACGTTAGGAGGGCATCAGCCAGCTTCTCGTGCTCCTTACTGTAAGTCTTGAGGATATTCTTAGCACGTTCATATGAGTCCTGGATAAAAGAGATTTTTTTTAGATGATTGAGAAATAGCCCTTATTAATTACTTTCTTTATAATTATTATTTTTAAATTACATATATTTTGCTCACCTTTAATAAAACCCTGACTTCCTGTTCAATGGCTGCTTGTGTTTCAGGGCTCTGCTTTGAAACGTCTCCATAGGTCATGACACCGAGCTGTACCAAACACATAATCAAGATGAATGAACAACGGGTCTTCTCATGCATCAACCACGTATAGCTACTGATCACTATAAAGTGAGTTACAAAGGGCTTTTCACTGAGCTGTGTGTAATTACACCGAATGACACAGTAATGTTAGATTGCTGCAGTTTTCAGGTTGACTCCCCTCTTCTTCTTCTTTTATTACACAGATTTGTATTCATTTCAAGATTAATTCATTTAATACAGTGGCTGTAGATGTGCTACTGCAGTGCTTGCTTTTAATATAACAAAGTTTGGCTGACATAAACTGACGTAGGAGGACATATGTTGTGTATGTCTTCATAACTTGTATGTTACTGTAAATAAAGATGCACGCCTGCAGCAGTGTGTATAGTTAAAGCCTAGAACAGCACTGCTACTGCTACATTAACAAACAAGCAAACCAAAACAAACAAAACAAAACCTAGACATCATCTGCCACACAAGTTTAAATTCTCACCTTGTCGCTCATGCCAAATCTGGTCACCATCAATTTTGCGATTTTGGTTGCACCATCAAAGTCGCTAGAGGCACCTGAAATGGTTAACAGCAGGAAAAGATTCAAACTAATTTTAGCTTCCAAACAATCACAGCATACAATCAATAAGACTAAAGTGTAGTAATTTATAAAGACTTCTTTAAACCACACAAATTTATTTTGTTATGTTAATAAAAGCACACAATTACATTTATTCATACTTGGAAAATAGAAAATCCCTGGTAAATCCCTGATAAACCTTTAAATGTTATCATCATAAAATACTATTCATAGCGCAAGCATTTTATCTTTATGAACTATGTCCTACCAATCAGTACCTGTGGTGATGTAATCGTGCCCAAAGATGAGCTCCTCTGCTACTCGGCCGCCCATGCTGACGTCCATCTGAGCCAGCAGCTGGGCTCGTGTCTCGCTCCAGCGGTCATTCTCTGGGAGCATCGACACCTAAGACGCAGCACGCGTTATTAAAAAAACCAATCTGAGCAGAAATAAGTACGATACTGCGAAATAGCAACCAAAGCTCACATGGCCCAGAGTTGGTCCTCGAGGCATGATAGTAGCCTTATTGATGGGCATTGCATCTTTGGTGTAATAAGCAACAATGGCATGGCCAGACTCGTGGTATGCGGTGATGGTCTTATTCTTCTTGTCAATTTCGACACTCCGCCTCTCGGGGCCTGAAATGCAAAATGGAAACATAAAGAAATAATCATGATGGTGTTTCTGTCTCCTCACTTAATAATGTACAGGTGATCAATCTAATGTGAAATATAGTGAGGGCTGCAGAGGAGCTCACAGCACTGTGATCATTCATTTACCCATGAGGATCTTGTCCTTAGCGAACTCCAGATCCTTCATTGTGACCATCTGTTTCCCGTCCACTGCTGCCTTCAGGGCCGCCTGGTTGACCAGGTTCTCGAGCTCTGCCCCCGAGAAGCCCACTGTGCCCCGGGCAATAATCTCTGCATCAACGGCTGTGAAAGAACAAACAGTGTTTGTAAAGGTGACGACAATGGTGTCATTCAGAGAAATGGCAAACACAGGTTTCCTCTCAGCCTTAGCTCCAGCAGAGAAGGATAATAGGAGGAAAGACAATATCAAAATGCAGTTAAAGATATCCTTAACATTTTGAAATACTTTAGACCAAGACCTACCCAGGTCTACTTTGATCTTGGAGAGGTACAAGTTGAGAATCTCTGTGCGGCCTTTCACATCTGGGCGAGGGACCGTCACCTGCATGTCAAACCTCCCTGGCCGAACCAGAGCGCTAAAGAGTGATGCAACGCAACAATAATTAGGACACAAAAGTTCAATCTGTTCAATTCTTACTTAGGAAAACAAATACTTCTTCAAACTGTCTCATAACAATACTTGAAATGTCTTACTAATATCTGTAAAGCTGCATAACTGCACAATAACTACCTCTGATAGTAAAAAATGCTTTCATTTTACTGTCACTTTACATGTTTAAGGCATCCATAAAAACTAATTCATCCTAAATGTTTACATACTTATCCAAAGCTTCAGCAAAGTTTGTAGCACCAATAACAATGACGCCTTCATTTGGTTTAAATCTGTAGAAGAGCAAAACAAAACTTTGGTAACTGTAAATTTAAGGTATCTACACCACCAATCACACTATTCAGCTTAACTAACACTGACCCATCCATTTCAGCCAGCAGCTGGTTGATGGTTTGTCTGGAGTAAGGATGCATAGGGGACTCTATTCTCTTTCCACCCACGCTGTCCAGCTCATCAATGAAGATGACACAGGGAGCATTGGCTTTTGCCTCTTCTGCAAATCACAAAAATAGAGGTCATATTTTTTTATAAAACAGAATTTTAACTGTAACCAAAACACATCCAGTAAACTTACTGAAAAGGTTCCTGATTCGGCTCGCACCAACGCCCACAAACATCTCATCGAACTCTGATCCAGAGGCGTAGTAAAAAGGAACATCAGCCTCTCCGGCCACAGCTCGTGCTAACAGAGTTTTTCCTGTGCCTGGGGGACCAACAAGCAGGATCCCTGAGCAGACCCAAAAGGAAAAACATAAGAAAAAAATAAATAACACCCCATTCAATTGACAGAATTTTCTTAATGATCAGTAAAAAGTGATGAAAAGAATTAGCAGCATCGATACCTTTTGGCAGCTTTCCGCCCAAGACGGTGAATTTCTGTGGGTTTTTCAGAAACTCAACGACATCTTGCAGTTCGCTCTTTGCCTCCTCCACTCCTTTGACGTGGTCAAATGTTACGTTCTTCATCTGGATGGGGTCGACTGCAGAGTCAAGACCGGATGTGGTGCGGAACCTCACTACAAGATCCCCAAAATAATCAGTTCAATAAAATACATATTTACAATGTCTTACAGTAACAGCTGCTTCCTGCGGCACACATTTATTTTCTATCAGTTATTCATAAAGCGCTAGCACAGTCATGACATAAAATATTGTTTGTATAGATATTTATATGTTAAAGCACAGTATCATGCACCAAAAATAATCTGTCAAACGCTACATGCACACATGGTAATAAACATATAAATACATATAAATATAATATGTATTTATTTCTTATATATATATTATAATTATTAATATAAAGCTGAAAATTTGATGAAAACTAAGTGAAACACTCCTTTTCTAACGCCTTTGCACCCTTGGAGGGTGTAAATCAACAGGCAGTGTGCATGTAGGATTGTGATTTAATTTGAAAGCTTAAGAAAGAATGAAGACTGAAACAAACCAGCATCAGAAAAGGGGCCTTTACCGGAGAGAAACGGGGTTCGTGAGAGGCCATAAATACCAATGAGGAGGAGGACCAAGAGGATCAGCCTGGTTCTCCTCAGTGAGTCTGTAAAACACACAACAGACAAAAAAAGATAAATTAAAAAATATCAGCCAATCTTCATCTTTGTATTCAGCTCAGCGCTGCCACCAACTGTTATAATGAAAAACAGGGAACTGTCTCTTTGTCTGGACCACATGCCTTGTGTTCTCTGGGTCAAAGCTTGAGACCTCATGAACCCCTCAGTGAAACCCGTCTTGAAAGCCTCCTGCTGGTTTTCTGGAAGGTTTTTTTGCTGTATCACTTGGTCCAAAGACTGTGCCTCGACTCCTTTGTCTTTGAAGAGCAATCCCTGAGAGGGAAAAAAAAGTAGACATGGTAAATCTGCTATGCCCCCTCGTTTAAATGTGTGCTTCAAATAGCAATTCAAAATCCGCAAAGAGTTGTACACAGAGCTGAAGGGTCACTCATTCTAACTGCATAACGAACTGTGCAGCATCCAAGAAATTATGCTTACTCAGTAAATACTGAATTATGTTGGATTAACCAACAGTCTGTATTCAGAACAGTGCCACAGATACATCAGTCTTGTGTTGGCATACCTTCATGAAGGCTGGTGTGTAGGCTTCAGATTCCACCGGACCGTCATAACCAGACTCCGTCCGTCTGGTCCTTGATCGAAGCGTCTTGAAACCGCGACTCTGGACCCATACTACAAAGACAAAAACATGAAATGTGACTCTATACGTCAAGTATCTTTAACCCTTTTCCGACATGGGATATAAAACAGTTCTGGCTTCTTCAGTCTGTTAAAATGACAGCTGTTTGTCATAAGTAAGTCTAGCTGTGCTCTAATCACATGTAACTACACTTTTGAAGATGTAGTCCTCGCCAGTGTTGTTGCAAAACAGTAGGGCTTTTGTGTACTGCGCGGTATTGCTGTGTATATAGGGGCCCCCATGGTGGCTGTGCTTTAGCTCAGGCCCTGCTGTGAAGACCAACTCATAACAAACAGAACCTGTTTGCTGTAAAGTGAGACTGAGTGTTAAGGACAGCGAATGCCATCCAGTGCAGCCATCGACAGTCCCAAATTTATTTTTCCATCTTACTGCTATTGAAGGCATAAACCTAAGCAACTTAACAAAGAGCATATACAGAACATATATATCAAATCTGTATAAACTCTAAGGTTGTGTTATGACTTTTCACTCAGGCACGAGGCCAAAAAAGCTCAGGTGCCTTCAGATAAATGGAAAGGAGTGCCTGAAAGGGGCTTTCATGTCAGTAAGTTTGTATAACGTCAGCTTCTTACCAGGCAAAAACCGTAGCTCTGAGCAAGCTTCTCTTAGTGGGCTGTGGTATTGTCTGTGGAATAATGGTGAGCCGAAAAGCCCCAAATTCCTGTGTGAGAACCCTGTGAGACAAATTGTACAAAAAGAGAAAAAAGTCTCAAGGTCTGTTTCACATTAAAACATCTGGATAAATAAATAAAGGTCGACTGAGCTGCTCACCGTGCTTGTTGTGAAAGAAGCTGTATGCAGAAGCGTGGCTCGTTCTCCACATCGAAGGAACAGCGGGAGGCTCTTCTGGTCCCGGTGTAGGCAGTAACCTGCTGACGAGCTCGTCCAGCTGACTCGCCCTGAGCTCGGACAGACCCAGATCCTTCAGACTCACACTGGGCTATAAGGAAAGGATAGCAAAGTTGGGTCATCTACAACTCTATGGAGCAACTGATCGCCCAAAAGTAAGTAAGTAAGTAAAGATGACACAGCAAAATAAATAAAAACAAGAAATAATCACAATAAAAATGCCATAGCTTTGGTGCCACAGAGCAAAAGGCTCTGTCCCCTCCAGTCTTCAATCTCATCTGAGGAACAACTAATAAATTCTGAGCCTAGGGTCTGAGACTGCGAGCAGGAGTAGGTTTAAGATGAAGTTTAGATAAACAAGCTTGGCCATTTAGTGCTGTTTATTCTAAAATAAACTGGAAGCCAATGTAAGGAGGATAAAACAGAAGTAATGCAAGCTCGCTTACTAGAACATATAAGAAATCAGGCTGCAGCATTTGTATCAGTTGGAATCATGACATTTTCTCAAGTTCATCTGAGAAAACTATACCTCACAATTTAGAAATAGTCCTTAAATGAAAAAAAAACAGGGACGTGAAAGTAGATTTTGCATGTGAGTCAAAACCCAGAGAGGAATCAAACGTAACACCAAGATTATGAAGACTGGACTTAGCAGATAAGAAACAAAATGAGCTATAATCATAGCCCTAGTGTTGTTAGAACAAATAACAAAGTAATTAGAGGAGATCCAGTAACTTATCCGGGATAAACATTCAGTTAGGTTGGACAGTGTAGTGAAGATACAAAAAAGTTTACTCATAAACACACTTACATAAAGTTGCCATCAAAAGATCTGTAGTTAACCTTAGATAGTCAACTGTAACAAAACATTTATTATGTCACTGTCAGCTTTACTATGCTTAGAAAATGGACCTCACCTCTCTCAGAAATGCACTGTGTTCCGGACTGAAGTCTTTGTGAAGGGCCTGGATTGAAGCTGTCGCTGAGTTCTTCAGAGAGTGGAGGGCATTGATGAGCTGGCTGAGAGGCACTATCATCTGGGAGACACATGAACGACAGTGGCTTAAAACACTCTCATAGCACCTCACGTTTTCTGCGTGTACACTTAACGTTTCCCATTTCCCTTGTTCTTGGGTTTTAAATGAGACTTTCAGGCAGGGACAGCGGGGTCAGGACTGTTATATCAGTGTTATTCTGCACATAGAGCGGTTTGGCCCACATACAGCAGATGTATGGGAGTTACGTAACCGCTACTCTTTCAAGGATTATCTCAAATACTTTATTTGAATTAAACCTAGCTATTCCTTGACGTATAGAAGGGCAAAGTCACGACCGAAACCTCACGTATCACGCTCGTCTCCGCTCCGACAGGGGCGACAGTATGACGTAAGCATGGGCTGATTCTGGAGTAATCGTTATGTTCTTGCTAACACTAGGCGAGCTAAAGAGAAAAAAAAAAGGATGAAATAAGCAACAGGCAGCAGAGCTTCATGTCGCTATAATTCTCATAACAGTCCTTCCAAAATAAACACCAACTTACAACTAAAGACTTAATTCACTGCGAGAAGAACACACATGAGCTAGCCAAGTCTCTAAGCCGCTATCTACTCGGCTTACCTGCTGTGGCTGAAATGACGAAGACAGCGAAAACATTTTTGCCGATGGATGCTACAAAAACGGACTTTGGAGGGCTGGTGTATAAGGACAGACCCTCTAAAAAACCTAAATGAAAGCGTCCTCCCGAAAGGGGCGTCCTTTTGGTTTTCTTTATTAC